>JAWNPQ010000237.1:0-45695 GCA_035047465.1 Drosophila sordidula | reverse complement strand
TAATATATATATATATATATAATACTAAATATAATATCAACGAAATTGCGATTAGACGGTCCGTTTAGACGTTTGAAAATTTACATTAAACTTATTAATGAAAGTTGACATTTTCCATATCTATGGGCCTCAAATGATCCGAAAATACCAACGAAATTGCGATTAGACGCTCCGTTTAGGAGTTATGAGCGTTTGAAAATTTTTATTAAAATTATTAATGAAAGTTGCCATTTTCCATATCTATGGGCCTCAAATGATCCGAAAATACCAACGAAATTGCGATTAGACGCTCCGTTTAGGAGTTATGAGCGTTTGAAAATTTTTATTAAAATTATTAATGAAAGTTGCCATATTCCATATCTATGGGCCTCAAATGATCCGAAAATACCAACGAAATTGCGATTAGACGCTCCGTTTAGGAGTTATGAGCGTTTGAAAATTTTTATTAAAATTATTAATGAAAGTTTACATATTCCATATCTGTGGGCCTCAAATGATCCGAAAATACCAACGAAATTGCGATTAGACGCTCCGTTTAGGAGTTATGAGCGTTTGAAAATTTTTATTAAAATTATTAATGAAAGTTGATATATTCCATATCTGTGGGCCTCAAATGATCCGAAAATACCAACGAAATTGCGATTAGACGCTCCGTTTAGGAGTTATGAGCGTTTGAAAATTTTTATTAAAATTATTAATGAAAGTTTACATATTCCATATCTATGGGCCTCAAATGATCCGAAAATACCAACGAAATTGCGATTAGACGCTCCGTTTAGGAGTTATGAGCGTTTGAAAATTTTTATTAAAATTATTAATGAAAGTTGATATATTCCATATCTATGGGCCTCAAATGATCCGAAAATACCAACGAAATTGCGATTAGACGCTCCGTTTAGGAGTTATGAGCGTTTGAAAATTTTTATTAAAATTATTAATGAAAGTTGCCATTTTCCATATCTATGGGCCTCAAATGATCCGAAAATACCAACGAAATTGCGATTAGACGCTCCGTTTAGGAGTTATGAGCGTTTGAAAATTTTTATTAAAATTATTAATGAAAGTTGCCATTTTCCATATCTATGGGCCTCAAATGATCCGAAAATACCAACGAAATTGCGATTAGACGCTCCGTTTAGGAGTTATGAGCGTTTGAAAATTTTTATTAAAATTATTAATGAAAGTTGACATATTCCATATCTATGGGCCTTAAATGATCCGAAAATACCAACGAAATTGCGATTAGACGCTCCGTTTAGGAGTTATGAGCGTTTGAAAATTTTTATTAAAATTATTAATGAAAGTTGATATATTCCATATCTATGGGCCTCAAATGATCCGAAAATACCAACGAAATTGCGATTAGACGCTCCGTTTAGGAGTTATGAGCGTTTGAAAATTTTTATTAAAATTATTAATGAAAGTTGATATATTCCATATCTATGGGCCTCAAATGATCCGAAAATACCAACGAAATTGCGATTAGACGCTCCGTTTAGGAGTTATGAGCGTTTGAAAATTTTTATTAAAATTATTAATGAAAGTTGATATATTCCATATCTATGGGCCTCAAATGATCCGAAAATACCAACGAAATTGCGATTAGACGCTCCGTTTAGGAGTTATGAGCGTTTGAAAATTTTTATTAAAATTATTAATGAAAGTTTACATATTCCATATCTGTGGGCCTCAAATGATCCGAAAATACCAACGAAATTGCGATTAGACGCTCCGTTTAGGAGTTATGAGCGTTTGAAAATTTTTATTAAAATTATTAATGAAAGTTTACATATTCCATATCTATGGGCCTCAAATGATCCGAAAATACCAACGAAATTGCGATTAGACGCTCCGTTTAGGAGTTATGAGCGTTTGAAAATTTTTATTAAAATTATTAATGAAAGTTGATATATTCCATATCTATGGGCCTCAAATGATCCGAAAATACCAACGAAATTGCGATTAGACGCTCCGTTTAGGAGTTATGAGCGTTTGAAAATTTTTATTAAAATTATTAATGAAAGTTGACATATTCCATATCTATGGGCCTCAAATGATCCGAAAATACCAACGAAATTGCGATTAGACGCTCCGTTTAGGAGTTATGAGCGTTTGAAAATTTTTATTAAAATTATTAATGAAAGTTGACATATTCCATATCTATGGGCCTCAAATGATCCGAAAATACCAACGAAATTGCGATTAGACGCTCCGTTTAGGAGTTATGAGCGTTTGAAAATTTGTATTAAAATTATTAATGAAAGTTGACATATTCCATATCTATGGGCCTCAAATGATCCGAAAATACCAACGAAATTGCGATTAGACGCTCCGTTTAGGAGTTATGAGCGTTTGAAAATTTTTATTAAAATTATTAATGAAAGTTGACATATTCCATATCTATGGGCCTTAAATGATCCGAAAATACCAACGAAATTGCGATTAGACGCTCCGTTTAGGAGTTATGAGCGTTTGAAAATTTTTATTAAAATTATTAATGAAAGTTGATATATTCCATATCTATGGGCCTCAAATGATCCGAAAATACCAACGAAATTGCGATTAGACGCTCCGTTTAGGAGTTATGAGCGTTTGAAAATTTTTATTAAAATTATTAATGAAAGTTGATATATTCCATATCTATGGGCCTCAAATGATCCGAAAATACCAACGAAATTGCGATTAGACGCTCCGTTTAGGAGTTATGAGCGTTTGAAAATTTTTATTAAAATTATTAATGAAAGTTGACATATTCCATATCTGTGGGCCTTAAATGATCCGAAAATACCAACGAAATTGCGATTAGACGCTCCGTTTAGGAGTTATGAGCGTTTGAAAATTTTTATTAAAATTATTAATGAAAGTTGATATATTCCATATCTATGGGCCTCAAATGATCCGAAAATACCAACGAAATTGCGATTAGACGCTCCGTTTAGGAGTTATGAGCGTTTGAAAATTTGTATTAAAATTATTAATGAAAGTTGATATATTCCATATCTATGGGCCTCAAATGATCCGAAAATACCAACGAAATTGCGATTAGACGCTCCGTTTAGGAGTTATGAGCGTTTGAAAATTTTTATTAAAATTATTAATGAAAGTTTACATATTCCATATCTATGGGCCTCAAATGATCCGAAAATACCAACGAAATTGCGATTAGACGCTCCGTTTAGGAGTTATGAGCGTTTGAAAATTTTTATTAAAATTATTAATGAAAGTTTACATATTCCATATCTATGGGCCTCAAATGATCCGAAAATACCAACGAAATTGCGATTAGACGCTCCGTTTAGGAGTTATGAGCGTTTGAAAATTTTTATTAAAATTATTAATGAAAGTTTACATATTCCATATCTATGGGCCTCAAATGATCCGAAAATACCAACGAAATTGCGATTAGACGCTCCGTTTAGGAGTTATGAGCGTTTGAAAATTTTTATTAAAATTATTAATGAAAGTTTACATATTCCATATCTATGGGCCTCAAATGATCCGAAAATACCAACGAAATTGCGATTAGACGCTCCGTTTAGGAGTTATGAGCGTTTGAAAATTTTTATTAAAATTATTAATGAAAGTTGACATATTCCATATCTATGGGCCTCAAATGATCCGAAAATACCAACGAAATTGCGATTAGACGCTCCGTTTAGGAGTTATGAGCGTTTGAAAATTTTTATTAAAATTATTAATGAAAGTTGACATATTCCATATCTATGGGCCTCAAATGATCCGAAAATACCAACGAAATTGCGATTAGACGCTCCGTTTAGGAGTTATGAGCGTTTGAAAATTTTTATTAAAATTATTAATGAAAGTTGATATATTCCATATCTATGGGCCTCAAATGATCCGAAAATACCAACGAAATTGCGATTAGACGCTCCGTTTAGGAGTTATGAGCGTTTGAAAATTTTTATTAAAATTATTAATGAAAGTTGATATATTCCATATCTATGGGCCTCAAATGATCCGAAAATACCAACGAAATTGCGATTAGACGCTCCGTTTAGGAGTTATGAGCGTTTGAAAATTTTTATTAAAATTATTAATGAAAGTTGATATATTCCATATCTATGGGCCTCAAATGATCCGAAAATACCAACGAAATTGCGATTAGACGCTCCGTTTAGGAGTTATGAGCGTTTGAAAATTTTTATTAAAATTATTAATGAAAGTTGACATATTCCATATCTATGGGCCTTAAATGATCCGAAAATACCAACGAAATTGCGATTAGACGCTCCGTTTAGGAGTTATGAGCGTTTGAAAATTTTTATTAAAATTATTAATGAAAGTTGACATATTCCATATATATGGGCCTTAAATGATCCGAAAATACCAACGAAATTGCGATTAGACGCTCCGTTTAGGAGTTATGAGCGTTTGAAAATTTTTATTAAAATTATTAATGAAAGTTGACATATTCCATATCTGTGGGCCTTAAATGATCCGAAAATACCAACGAAATTGCGATTAGACGCTCCGTTTAGGAGTTATGAGCGTTTGAAAATTTTTATTAAAATTATTAATGAAAGTTGATATATTCCATATCTATGGGCCTCAAATGATCCGAAAATACCAACGAAATTGCGATTAGACGCTCCGTTTAGGAGTTATGAGCGTTTGAAAATTTTTATTAAAATTATTAATGAAAGTTGACATATTCCATATCTGTGGGCCTCAAATGATCCGAAAATACCAACGAAATTGCGATTAGACGCTCCGTTTAGGAGTTATGAGCGTTTGAAAATTTTTATTAAAATTATTAATGAAAGTTGATATATTCCATATCTGTGGGCCTCAAATGATCCGAAAATACCAACGAAATTGCGATTAGACGCTCCGTTTAGGAGTTATGAGCGTTTGAAAATTTTTATTAAAATTATTAATGAAAGTTTACATATTCCATATCTATGGGCCTCAAATGATCCGAAAATACCAACGAAATTGCGATTAGACGCTCCGTTTAGGAGTTATGAGCGTTTGAAAATTTTTATTAAAATTATTAATGAAAGTTGATATATTCCATATCTATGGGCCTCAAATGATCCGAAAATACCAACGAAATTGCGATTAGACGCTCCGTTTAGGAGTTATGAGCGTTTGAAAATTTTTATTAAAATTATTAATGAAAGTTGACATATTCCATATCTATGGGCCTCAAATGATCCGAAAATACCAACGAAATTGCGATTAGACGCTCCGTTTAGGAGTTATGAGCGTTTGAAAATTTTTATTAAAATTATTAATGAAAGTTGACATATTCCATATCTATGGGCCTCAAATGATCCGAAAATACCAACGAAATTGCGATTAGACGCTCCGTTTAGGAGTTATGAGCGTTTGAAAATTTGTATTAAAATTATTAATGAAAGTTGACATATTCCATATCTATGGGCCTCAAATGATCCGAAAATACCAACGAAATTGCGATTAGACGCTCCGTTTAGGAGTTATGAGCGTTTGAAAATTTTTATTAAAATTATTAATGAAAGTTGACATATTCCATATCTATGGGCCTTAAATGATCCGAAAATACCAACGAAATTGCGATTAGACGCTCCGTTTAGGAGTTATGAGCGTTTGAAAATTTTTATTAAAATTATTAATGAAAGTTGATATATTCCATATCTATGGGCCTCAAATGATCCGAAAATACCAACGAAATTGCGATTAGACGCTCCGTTTAGGAGTTATGAGCGTTTGAAAATTTTTATTAAAATTATTAATGAAAGTTGATATATTCCATATCTATGGGCCTCAAATGATCCGAAAATACCAACGAAATTGCGATTAGACGCTCCGTTTAGGAGTTATGAGCGTTTGAAAATTTTTATTAAAATTATTAATGAAAGTTGACATATTCCATATCTGTGGGCCTTAAATGATCCGAAAATACCAACGAAATTGCGATTAGACGCTCCGTTTAGGAGTTATGAGCGTTTGAAAATTTTTATTAAAATTATTAATGAAAGTTGATATATTCCATATCTATGGGCCTCAAATGATCCGAAAATACCAACGAAATTGCGATTAGACGCTCCGTTTAGGAGTTATGAGCGTTTGAAAATTTGTATTTAAATTATTAATGAAAGTTGATATATTCCATATCTATGGGCCTCAAATGATCCGAAAATACCAACGAAATTGCGATTAGACGCTCCGTTTAGGAGTTATGAGCGTTTGAAAATTTTTATTAAAATTATTAATGAAAGTTGACATATTCCATATCTATGGGCCTCAAATGATCCGAAAATACCAACGAAATTGCGATTAGACGCTCCGTTTAGGAGTTATGAGCGTTTGAAAATTTTTATTAAAATTATTAATGAAAGTTGACATATTCCATATCTATGGGCCTCAAATGATCCGAAAATACCAACGAAATTGCGATTAGACGCTCCGTTTAGGAGTTATGAGCGTTTGAAAATTTTTATTAAAATTATTAATGAAAGTTGATATATTCCATATCTATGGGCCTCAAATGATCCGAAAATACCAACGAAATTGCGATTAGACGCTCCGTTTAGGAGTTATGAGCGTTTGAAAATTTTTATTAAAATTATTAATGAAAGTTGACATATTCCATATCTGTGGGCCTTAAATGATCCGAAAATACCAACGAAATTGCGATTAGACGCTCCGTTTAGGAGTTATGAGCGTTTGAAAATTTTTATTAAAATTATTAATGAAAGTTGATATATTCCATATCTATGGGCCTCAAATGATCCGAAAATACCAACGAAATTGCGATTAGACGCTCCGTTTAGGAGTTATGAGCGTTTGAAAATTTGTATTTAAATTATTAATGAAAGTTGATATATTCCATATCTATGGGCCTCAAATGATCCGAAAATACCAACGAAATTGCGATTAGACGCTCCGTTTAGGAGTTATGAGCGTTTGAAAATTTTTATTAAAATTATTAATGAAAGTTTACATATTCCATATCTATGGGCCTCAAATGATCCGAAAATACCAACGAAATTGCGATTAGACGCTCCGTTTAGGAGTTATGAGCGTTTGAAAATTTTTATTAAAATTATTAATGAAAGTTGACATATTCCATATCTATGGGCCTCAAATGATCCGAAAATACCAACGAAATTGCGATTAGACGCTCCGTTTAGGAGTTATGAGCGTTTGAAAATTTTTATTAAAATTATTAATGAAAGTTTACATATTCCATATCTATGGGCCTCAAATGATCCGAAAATACCAACGAAATTGCGATTAGACGCTCCGTTTAGGAGTTATGAGCGTTTGAAAATTTTTATTAAAATTATTAATGAAAGTTGACATTTTCCATATCTATGGGCCTCAAATGATCCGAAAATACCAACGAAATTGCGATTAGACGCTCCGTTTAGGAGTTATGAGCGTTTGAAAATTTTTATTAAAATTATTAATGAAAGTTGACATATTCCATATCTATGGGCCTCAAATGATCCGAAAATACCAACGAAATTGCGATTAGACGCTCCGTTTAGGAGTTATGAGCGTTTGAAAATTTTTATTAAAATTATTAATGAAAGTTGATATATTCCATATCTATGGGCCTCAAATGATCCGAAAATACCAACGAAATTGCGATTAGACGCTCCGTTTAGGAGTTATGAGCGTTTGAAAATTTTTATTAAAATTATTAATGAAAGTTGATATATTCCATATCTATGGGCCTCAAATGATCCGAAAATACCAACGAAATTGCGATTAGACGCTCCGTTTAGGAGTTATGAGCGTTTGAAAATTTTTATTAAAATTATTAATGAAAGTTGATATATTCCATATCTATGGGCCTCAAATGATCCGAAAATACCAACGAAATTGCGATTAGACGCTCCGTTTAGGAGTTATGAGCGTTTGAAAATTTTTATTAAAATTATTAATGAAAGTTGATATATTCCATATCTATGGGCCTCAAATGATCCGAAAATACCAACGAAATTGCGATTAGACGCTCCGTTTAGGAGTTATGAGCGTTTGAAAATTTTTATTAAAATTATTAATGAAAGTTGACATATTCCATATCTATGGGCCTTAAATGATCCGAAAATACCAACGAAATTGCGATTAGACGCTCCGTTTAGGAGTTATGAGCGTTTGAAAATTTTTATTAAAATTATTAATGAAAGTTGACATATTCCATATATATGGGCCTTAAATGATCCGAAAATACCAACGAAATTGCGATTAGACGCTCCGTTTAGGAGTTATGAGCGTTTGAAAATTTTTATTAAAATTATTAATGAAAGTTGACATATTCCATATCTGTGGGCCTTAAATGATCCGAAAATACCAACGAAATTGCGATTAGACGCTCCGTTTAGGAGTTATGAGCGTTTGAAAATTTTTATTAAAATTATTAATGAAAGTTGATATATTCCATATCTATGGGCCTTAAATGATCCGAAAATACCAACGAAATTGCGATTAGACGCTCCGTTTAGGAGTTATGAGCGTTTGAAAATTTTTATTAAAATTATTAATGAAAGTTGACATATTCCATATCTATGGGCCTTAAATGATCCGAAAATACCAACGAAATTGCGATTAGACGCTCCGTTTAGGAGTTATGAGCGTTTGAAAATTTTTATTAAAATTATTAATGAAAGTTGACATATTCCATATCTGTGGGCCTTAAATGATCCGAAAATACCAACGAAATTGCGATTAGACGCTCCGTTTAGGAGTTATGAGCGTTTGAAAATTTTTATTAAAATTATTAATGAAAGCTGACATATTCCATATCTATGGGCCTCAAATGATCCGAAAATACCAACGAAATTGCGATTAGACGCTCCGTTTAGGAGTTATGAGCGTTTGAAAATTTTTATTAAAATTATTAATGAAAGTTTACATATTCCATATCTATGGGCCTCAAATGATCCGAAAATACCAACGAAATTGCGATTAGACGCTCCGTTTAGGAGTTATGAGCGTTTGAAAATTTGTATTAAAATTATTAATGAAAGTTGATATATTCCATATCTATGGGCCTCAAATGATCCGAAAATACCAACGAAATTGCGATTAGACGCTCCGTTTAGGAGTTATGAGCGTTTGAAAATTTGTATTAAAATTATTAATGAAAGTTGATATATTCCATATCTATGGGCCTCAAATGATCCGAAAATACCAACGAAATTGCGATTAGACGCTCCGTTTAGGAGTTATGAGCGTTTGAAAATTTTTATTAAAATTATTAATGAAAGTTTACATATTCCATATCTATGGGCCTCAAATGATCCGAAAATACCAACGAAATTGCGATTAGACGCTCCGTTTAGGAGTTATGAGCGTTTGAAAATTTTTATTAAAATTATTAATGAAAGTTGATATATTCCATATCTATGGGCCTCAAATGATCCGAAAATACCAACGAAATTGCGATTAGACGCTCCGTTTAGGAGTTATGAGCGTTTGAAAATTTGTATTAAAATTATTAATGAAAGTTGACATATTCCATATCTATGGGCCTCAAATGATCCGAAAATACCAACGAAATTGCGATTAGACGCTCCGTTTAGGAGTTATGAGCGTTTGAAAATTTTTATTAAAATTATTAATGAAAGTTGACATATTCCATATCTATGGGCCTCAAATGATCCGAAAATACCAACGAAATTGCGATTAGACGCTCCGTTTAGGAGTTATGAGCGTTTGAAAATTTTTATTAAAATTATTAATGAAAGTTGACATATTCCATATCTATGGGCCTCAAATGATCCGAAAATACCAACGAAATTGCGATTAGACGCTCCGTTTAGGAGTTATGAGCGTTTGAAAATTTTTATTAAAATTATTAATGAAAGTTGACATATTCCATATCTATGGGCCTCAAATGATCCGAAAATACCAACGAAATTGCGATTAGACGCTCCGTTTAGGAGTTATGAGCGTTTGAAAATTTTTATTAAAATTATTAATGAAAGTTGACATATTCCATATCTATGGGCCTTAAATGATCCGAAAATACCAACGAAATTGCGATTAGACGCTCCGTTTAGGAGTTATGAGCGTTTGAAAATTTTTATTAAAATTATTAATGAAAGTTGACATATTCCATATCTGTGGGCCTTAAATGATCCGAAAATACCAACGAAATTGCGATTAGACGCTCCGTTTAGGAGTTATGAGCGTTTGAAAATTTTTATTAAAATTATTAATGAAAGTTGATATATTCCATATCTGTGGGCCTTAAATGATCCGAAAATACCAACGAAATTGCGATTACACGCTCCGTTTAGGAGTTATGAGCGTTTGAAAATTTTTATTAAAATTATTAATGAAAGTTGATATATTCCATATCTATGGGCCTCAAATGATCCGAAAATACCAACGAAATTGCGATTAGACGCTCCGTTTAGGAGTTATGAGCGTTTGAAAATTTTTATTAAAATTATTAATGAAAGTTGATATATTCCATATCTATGGGCCTCAAATGATCCGAAAATACCAACGAAATTGCGATTGGACGCTCCGTTTAGGAGTTATGAGCGTTTGAAAATTTTTATTAAAATTATTAATGAAAGTTGATATATTCCATATCTATGGGCCTCAAATGATCCGAAAATACCAACGAAATTGCGATTAGACGCTCCGTTTAGGAGTTATGAGCGTTTGAAAATTTTTATTAAAATTATTAATGAAAGTTGATATATTCCATATCTATGGGCCTTAAATGATCCGAAAATACCAACGAAATTGCGATTAGACGCTCCGTTTAGGAGTTATGAGCGTTTGAAAATTTTTATTAAAATTATTAATGAAAGTTGACATATTCCATATATATGGGCCTTAAATGATCCGAAAATACCAACGAAATTGCGATTAGACGCTCCGTTTAGGAGTTATGAGCGTTTGAAAATTTTTATTAAAATTATTAATGAAAGTTGACATATTCCATATCTATGGGCCTCAAATGATCCGAAAATACCAACGAAATTGCGATTAGACGCTCCGTTTAGGAGTTATGAGCGTTTGAAAATTTTTATTAAAATTATTAATGAAAGTTGACATATTCCATATCTGTGGACCTTAAATGATCCGAAAATACCAACGAAATTGCGATTAGACGCTCCGTTTAGGAGTTATGAGCGTTTGAAAATTTTTATTAAAATTATTAATGAAAGTTGACATATTCCATATCTGTGGGCCTTAAATGATCCGAAAATACCAACGAAATTGCGATTAGACGCTCCGTTTAGGAGTTATGAGCGTTTGAAAATTTTTATTAAAATTATTAATGAAAGTTGATATATTCCATATCTATGGGCCTCAAATGATCCGAAAATACCAACGAAATTGCGATTAGACGCTCCGTTTAGGAGTTATGAGCGTTTGAAAATTTTTATTAAAATTATTAATGAAAGTTGATATATTCCATATCTATGGGCCTCAAATGATCCGAAAATACCAACGAAATTGCGATTAGACGCTCCGTTTAGGAGTTATGAGCGTTTGAAAATTTTTATTAAAATTATTAATGAAAGTTGACATATTCCATATCTATGGGCCTCAAATGATCCGAAAATACCAACGAAATTGCGATTAGACGCTCCGTTTAGGAGTTATGAGCGTTTGAAAATTTTTATTAAAATTATTAATGAAAGTTGACATATTCCATATCTGTGGGCCTCAAATGATCCGAAAATACCAACGAAATTGCGATTAGACGCTCCGTTTAGGAGTTATGAGCGTTTGAAAATTTTTATTAAAATTATTAATGAAAGTTGATATATTCCATATCTATGGGCCTCAAATGATCCGAAAATACCAACGAAATTGCGATTAGACGCTCCGTTTAGGAGTTATGAGCGTTTGAAAATTTTTATTAAAATTATTAATGAAAGTTGATATATTCCATATATATGGGCCTCAAATGATCCGAAAATACCAACGAAATTGCGATTAGACGCTCCGTTTAGGAGTTATGAGCGTTTGAAAATTTTTATTAAAATTATTAATGAAAGTTGACATATTCCATATATATGGGCCTTAAATGATCCGAAAACACCAACGAAATTGCGATTAGACGCTCCGTTTAGGAGTTATGAGCGTTTGAAAATTTTTATTAAAATTATTAATGAAAGTTGATATATTCCATATCTATGGGCCTCAAATGATCCGAAAATACCAACGAAATTGCGATTAGACGCTCCGTTTAGGAGTTATGAGCGTTTGAAAATTTTTATTAAAATTATTAATGAAAGTTGACATATTCCATATCTGTGGGCCTTAAATGATCCGAAAATACCAACGAAATTGCGATTAGACGCTCCGTTTAGGAGTTATGAGCGTTTGAAAATTTTTATTAAAATTATTAATGAAAGTTGACATATTCCATATCTGTGGGCCTTAAATGATCCGAAAATACCAACGAAATTGCGATTAGACGCTCCGTTTAGGAGTTATGAGCGTTTGAAAATTTTTATTAAAATTATTAATGAAAGTTGACATATTCCATATCTGTGGGCCTTAAATGATCCGAAAATACCAACGAAATTGCGATTAGACGCTCCGTTTAGGAGTTATGAGCGTTTGAAAATTTTTATTAAAATTATTAATGAAAGTTGATATATTCCATATCTATGGGCCTCAAATGATCCGAAAATACCAACGAAATTGCGATTAGACGCTCCGTTTAGGAGTTATGAGCGTTTGAAAATTTTTATTAAAATTATTAATGAAAGTTGATATATTCCATATCTATGGGCCTCAAATGATCCGAAAATACCAACGAAATTGCGATTAGACGCTCCGTTTAGGAGTTATGAGCGTTTGAAAATTTTTATTAAAATTATTAATGAAAGTTGACATATTCCATATCTATGGGCCTCAAATGATCCGAAAATACCAACGAAATTGCGATTAGACGCTCCGTTTAGGAGTTATGAGCGTTTGAAAATTTTTATTAAAATTATTAATGAAAGTTGACATATTCCATATCTATGGGCCTCAAATGATCCGAAAATACCAACGAAATTGCGATTAGACGCTCCGTTTAGGAGTTATGAGCGTTTGAAAATTTTTATTAAAATTATTAATGAAAGTTGACATATTCCATATCTATGGGCCTCAAATGATCCGAAAATACCAACGAAATTGCGATTAGACGCTCCGATTAGGAGTTATGAGCGTTTGAAAATTTTTATTAAAATTATTAATGAAAGTTGACATATTCCATATCTGTGGGCCTCAAATGATCCGAAAATACCAACGAAATTGCGATTAGACGCTCCGTTTAGGAGTTATGAGCGTTTGAAAATTTTTATTAAAATTATTAATGAAAGTTGACATATTCCATATCTGTGGGCCTCAAATGATCCGAAAATACCAACGAAATTGCGATTAGACGCTCCGTTTAGGAGTTATGAGCGTTTGAAAATTTTTATTAAAATTATTAATGAAAGTTGACATATTCCATATCTGTGGGCCTCAAATGATCCGAAAATACCAACGAAATTGCGATTAGACGCTCCGTTTAGGAGTTATGAGCGTTTGAAAATTTTTATTAAAATTATTAATGAAAGTTGACATATTCCATATCTATGGGCCTTAAATGATCCGAAAATACCAACGAAATTGCGATTAGACGCTCCGTTTAGGAGTTATGAGCGTTTGAAAATTTTTATTAAAATTATTAATGAAAGTTGACATATTCCATATCTATGGGCCTTAAATGATCCGAAAATACCAACGAAATTGCGATTAGACGCTCCGTTTAGGAGTTATGAGCGTTTGAAAATTTTTATTAAAATTATTAATGAAAGTTGATATATTCCATATCTATGGGCCTCAAATGATCCGAAAATACCAACGAAATTGCGATTAGACGCTCCGTTTAGGAGTTATGAGCGTTTGAAAATTTTTATTAAAATTATTAATGAAAGTTGATATATTCCATATCTATGGGCCTCAAATGATCCGAAAATACCAACGAAATTGCGATTAGACGCTCCGTTTAGGAGTTATGAGCGTTTGAAAATTTTTATTAAAATTATTAATGAAAGTTGATATATTCCATATCTATGGGCCTCAAATGATCCGAAAATACCAACGAAATTGCGATTAGACGCTCCGTTTAGGAGTTATGAGCGTTTGAAAATTTTTATTAAAATTATTAATGAAAGTTGACATATTCCATATCTATGGGCCTCAAATGATCCGAAAATACCAACGAAATTGCGATTAGACGCTCCGTTTAGGAGTTATGAGCGTTTGAAAATTTTTATTAAAATTATTAATGAAAGTTGATATATTCCATATCTATGGGCCTCAAATGATCCGAAAATACCAACGAAATTGCGATTAGACGCTCCGTTTAGGAGTTATGAGCGTTTGAAAATTTTTATTAAAATTATTAATGAAAGTTGACATATTCCATATCTGTGGGCCTTAAATGATCCGAAAATACCAACGAAATTGCGATTAGACGCTCCGTTTAGGAGTTATGAGCGTTTGAAAATTTTTATTAAAATTATTAATGAAAGTTGACATATTCCATATCTGTGGGCCTTAAATGATCCGAAAATACCAACGAAATTGCGATTAGACGCTCCGTTTAGGAGTTATGAGCGTTTGAAAATTTTTATTAAAATTATTAATGAAAGTTGACATATTCCATATCTGTGGGCCTTAAATGATCCGAAAATACCAACGAAATTGCGATTAGACGCTCCGTTTAGGAGTTATGAGCGTTTGAAAATTTTTATTAAAATTATTAATGAAAGTTGATATATTCCATATCTATGGGCCTCAAATGATCCGAAAATACCAACGAAATTGCGATTAGACGCTCCGTTTAGGAGTTATGAGCGTTTGAAAATTTTTATTAAAATTATTAATGAAAGTTGATATATTCCATATCTATGGGCCTCAAATGATCCGAAAATACCAACGAAATTGCGATTAGACGCTCCGTTTAGGAGTTATGAGCGTTTGAAAATTTTTATTAAAATTATTAATGAAAGTTGACATATTCCATATCTATGGGCCTCAAATGATCCGAAAATACCAACGAAATTGCGATTAGACGCTCCGTTTAGGAGTTATGAGCGTTTGAAAATTTTTATTAAAATTATTAATGAAAGTTGACATATTCCATATCTATGGGCCTCAAATGATCCGAAAATACCAACGAAATTGCGATTAGACGCTCCGTTTAGGAGTTATGAGCGTTTGAAAATTTTTATTAAAATTATTAATGAAAGTTGACATATTCCATATCTATGGGCCTCAAATGATCCGAAAATACCAACGAAATTGCGATTAGACGCTCCGATTAGGAGTTATGAGCGTTTGAAAATTTTTATTAAAATTATTAATGAAAGTTGACATATTCCATATCTGTGGGCCTCAAATGATCCGAAAATACCAACGAAATTGCGATTAGACGCTCCGTTTAGGAGTTATGAGCGTTTGAAAATTTTTATTAAAATTATTAATGAAAGTTGACATATTCCATATCTGTGGGCCTCAAATGATCCGAAAATACCAACGAAATTGCGATTAGACGCTCCGTTTAGGAGTTATGAGCGTTTGAAAATTTTTATTAAAATTATTAATGAAAGTTGACATATTCCATATCTGTGGGCCTCAAATGATCCGAAAATACCAACGAAATTGCGATTAGACGCTCCGTTTAGGAGTTATGAGCGTTTGAAAATTTTTATTAAAATTATTAATGAAAGTTGACATATTCCATATCTATGGGCCTCAAATGATCCGAAAATACCAACGAAATTGCGATTAGACGCTCCGTTTAGGAGTTATGAGCGTTTGAAAATTTTTATTAAAATTATTAATGAAAGTTGACATATTCCATATCTATGGGCCTTAAATGATCCGAAAATACCAACGAAATTGCGATTAGACGCTCCGTTTAGGAGTTATGAGCGTTTGAAAATTTTTATTAAAATTATTAATGAAAGTTGATATATTCCATATCTATGGGCCTCAAATGATCCGAAAATACCAACGAAATTGCGATTAGACGCTCCGTTTAGGAGTTATGAGCGTTTGAAAATTTTTATTAAAATTATTAATGAAAGTTGATATATTCCATATCTATGGGCCTCAAATGATCCGAAAATACCAACGAAATTGCGATTAGACGCTCCGTTTAGGAGTTATGAGCGTTTGAAAATTTTTATTAAAATTATTAATGAAAGTTGATATATTCCATATCTATGGGCCTCAAATGATCCGAAAATACCAACGAAATTGCGATTAGACGCTCCGTTTAGGAGTTATGAGCGTTTGAAAATTTTTATTAAAATTATTAATGAAAGTTGACATATTCCATATCTATGGGCCTCAAATGATCCGAAAATACCAACGAAATTGCGATTAGACGCTCCGTTTAGGAGTTATGAGCGTTTGAAAATTTTTATTAAAATTATTAATGAAAGTTGACATATTCCATATCTATGGGCCTCAAATGATCCGAAAATACCAACGAAATTGCGATTAGACGCTCCGTTTAGGAGTTATGAGCGTTTGAAAATTTTTATTAAAATTATTAATGAAAGTTGACATATTCCATATCTGTGGGCCTCAAATGATCCGAAAATACCAACGAAATTGCGATTAGACGCTCCGTTTAGGAGTTATGAGCGTTTGAAAATTTTTATTAAAATTATTAATGAAAGTTGACATATTCCATATCTATGGGCCTCAAATGATCCGAAAATACCAACGAAATTGCGATTAGACGCTCCGTTTAGGAGTTATGAGCGTTTGAAAATTTTTATTAAAATTATTAATGAAAGTTGACATATTCCATATCTATGGGCCTTAAATGATCCGAAAATACCAACGAAATTGCGATTAGACGCTCCGTTTAGGAGTTATGAGCGTTTGAAAATTTTTATTAAAATTATTAATGAAAGTTGACATATTCCATATCTGTGGGCCTCAAATGATCCGAAAATACCAACGAAATTGCGATTAGACGCTCCGTTTAGGAGTTATGAGCGTTTGAAAATTTTTATTAAAATTATTAATGAAAGTTGACATATTCCATATCTATGGGCCTCAAATGATCCGAAAATACCAACGAAATTGCGATTAGACGCTCCGTTTAGGAGTTATGAGCGTTTGAAAATTTTTATTAAAATTATTAATGAAAGTTGACATATTCCATATCTGTGGGCCTCAAATGATCCGAAAATACCAACGAAATTGCGATTAGACGCTCCGTTTAGGAGTTATGAGCGTTTGAAAATTTTTATTAAAATTATTAATGAAAGTTGACATATTCCATATCTGTGGGCCTCAAATGATCCGAAAATACCAACGAAATTGCGATTAGACGCTCCGTTTAGGAGTTATGAGCGTTTGAAAATTTTTATTAAAATTATTAATGAAAGTTGACATATTCCATATCTGTGGGCCTCAAATGATCCGAAAATACCAACGAAATTGCGATTAGACGCTCCGTTTAGGAGTTATGAGCGTTTGAAAATTTTTATTAAAATTATTAATGAAAGTTGACATATTCCATATCTATGGGCCTTAAATGATCCGAAAATACCAACGAAATTGCGATTAGACGCTCCGTTTAGGAGTTATGAGCGTTTGAAAATTTTTATTAAAATTATTAATGAAAGTTGACATATTCCATATCTATGGGCCTTAAATGATCCGAAAATACCAACGAAATTGCGATTAGACGCTCCGTTTAGGAGTTATGAGCGTTTGAAAATTTTTATTAAAATTATTAATGAAAGTTGACATATTCCATATCTGTGGGCCTTAAATGATCCGAAAATACCAACGAAATTGCGATTAGACGCTCCGTTTAGGAGTTATGAGCGTTTGAAAATTTTTATTAAAATTATTAATGAAAGTTGATATATTCCATATCTATGGGCCTCAAATGATCCGAAAATACCAACGAAATTGCGATTAGACGCTCCGTTTAGGAGTTATGAGCGTTTGAAAATTTTTATTAAAATTATTAATGAAAGTTGATATATTCCATATCTATGGGCCTCAAATGATCCGAAAATACCAACGAAATTGCGATTAGACGCTCCGTTTAGGAGTTATGAGCGTTTGAAAATTTTTATTAAAATTATTAATGAAAGTTGATATATTCCATATCTATGGGCCTCAAATGATCCGAAAATACCAACGAAATTGCGATTAGACGCTCCGTTTAGGAGTTATGAGCGTTTGAAAATTTTTATTAAAATTATTAATGAAAGTTGACATATTCCATATCTATGGGCCTCAAATGATCCGAAAATACCAACGAAATTGCGATTAGACGCTCCGTTTAGGAGTTATGAGCGTTTGAAAATTTTTATTAAAATTATTAATGAAAGTTGACATATTCCATATCTATGGGCCTCAAATGATCCGAAAATACCAACGAAATTGCGATTAGACGCTCCGTTTAGGAGTTATGAGCGTTTGAAAATTTTTATTAAAATTATTAATGAAAGTTGACATATTCCATATCTGTGGGCCTCAAATGATCCGAAAATACCAACGAAATTGCGATTAGACGCTCCGTTTAGGAGTTATGAGCGTTTGAAAATTTTTATTAAAATTATTAATGAAAGTTGACATATTCCATATCTATGGGCCTTAAATGATCCGAAAATACCAACGAAATTGCGATTAGACGCTCCGTTTAGGAGTTATGAGCGTTTGAAAATTTTTATTAAAATTATTAATGAAAGTTGACATATTCCATATCTATGGGCCTTAAATGATCCGAAAATACCAACGAAATTGCGATTAGACGCTCCGTTTAGGAGTTATGAGCGTTTGAAAATTTTTATTAAAATTATTAATGAAAGTTGACATATTCCATATCTGTGGGCCTTAAATGATCCGAAAATACCAACGAAATTGCGATTAGACGCTCCGTTTAGGAGTTATGAGCGTTTGAAAATTTTTATTAAAATTATTAATGAAAGTTGATATATTCCATATCTATGGGCCTCAAATGATCCGAAAATACCAACGAAATTGCGATTAGACGCTCCGTTTAGGAGTTATGAGCGTTTGAAAATTTTTATTAAAATTATTAATGAAAGTTGATATATTCCATATCTATGGGCCTCAAATGATCCGAAAATACCAACGAAATTGCGATTAGACGCTCCGTTTAGGAGTTATGAGCGTTTGAAAATTTTTATTAAAATTATTAATGAAAGTTGATATATTCCATATCTATGGGCCTCAAATGATCCGAAAATACCAACGAAATTGCGATTAGACGCTCCGTTTAGGAGTTATGAGCGTTTGAAAATTTTTATTAAAATTATTAATGAAAGTTGACATATTCCATATCTATGGGCCTCAAATGATCCGAAAATACCAACGAAATTGCGATTAGACGCTCCGTTTAGGAGTTATGAGCGTTTGAAAATTTTTATTAAAATTATTAATGAAAGTTGACATATTCCATATCTATGGGCCTCAAATGATCCGAAAATACCAACGAAATTGCGATTAGACGCTCCGTTTAGGAGTTATGAGCGTTTGAAAATTTTTATTAAAATTATTAATGAAAGTTGACATATTCCATATCTGTAGGCCTCAAATGATCCGAAAATACCAACGAAATTGCGATTAGACGCTCCGTTTAGGAGTTATGAGCGTTTGAAAATTTTTATTAAAATTATTAATGAAAGTTGACGTATTCCATATCTATGGGCCTCAAATGATCCGAAAATACCAACGAAATTGCGATTAGACGCTCCGTTTAGGAGTTATGAGCGTTTGAAAATTTTTATTAAAATTATTAATGAAAGTTGACATATTCCATATCTATGGGCCTCAAATGATCCGAAAATACCAACGAAATTGCGATTAGACGCTCCGTTTAGGAGTTATGAGCGTTTGAAAATTTTTATTAAAATTATTAATGAAAGTTGACATATTCCATATCTATGGGCCTCAAATGATCCGAAAATACCAACGAAATTGCGATTAGACGCTCCGTTTAGGAGTTATGAGCGTTTGAAAATTTTTATTAAAATTATTAATGAAAGTTGACATATTCCATATCTATGGGCCTCAAATGATCCGAAAATACCAACGAAATTGCGATTAGACGCTCCGTTTAGGAGTTATGAGCGTTTGAAAATTTTTATTAAAATTATTAATGAAAGTTGACATATTCCATATCTATGGGCCTCAAATGATCCGAAAATACCAACGTAATTGCGATTAGACGCTCCGTTTAGGAGTTATGAGCGTTTGAAAATTTTTATTAAAATTATTAATGAAAGTTGACATATTCCATATCTATGGGCCTCAAATGATCCGAAAATACCAACGTAATTGCGATTAGACGCTCCGTTTAGGAGTTATGAGCGTTTGAAAATTTTTATTAAAATTATTAATGAAAGTTGACGTATTCCATATCTATGGGCCTCAAATGATCCGAAAATACCAACGAAATTGCGATTAGACGCTCCGTTTAGGAGTTATGAGCGTTTGAAAATTTTTATTAAAATTATTAATGAAAGTTGACATATTCCATATCTATGGGCCTCAAATGATCCGAAAATACCAACGAAATTGCGATTAGACGCTCCGTTTAGGAGTTATGAGCGTTTGAAAATTTTTATTAAAATTATTAATGAAAGTTGACATATTCCATATCTATGGGCCTCAAATGATCCGAAAATACCAACGTAATTGCGATTAGACGCTCCGTTTAGGAGTTATGAGCGTTTGAAAATTTTTATTAAAATTATTAATGAAAGTTGACATATTCCATATCTATGGGCCTCAAATGATCCGAAAATACCAACGTAATTGCGATTAGACGCTCCGTTTAGGAGTTATGAGCGTTTGAAAATTTTTATTAAAATTATTAATGAAAGTTGACGTATTCCATATCTATGGGCCTCAAATGATCCGAAAATACCAACGAAATTGCGATTAGACGCTCCGTTTAGGAGTTATGAGCGTTTGAAAATTTTTATTAAAATTATTAATGAAAGTTGACATTTTCCATATCTATGGGCCTCAAATGATCCGAAAATACCAACGAAATTGCGATTAGACGCTCCGTTTAGGAGTTATGAGCGTTTGAACATTTTTATTAAAATTATTAATGAAAGTTGACATATTCCATATCTATGGGCCTCAAATGATCCGAAAATACCAACGAAATTGCGATTAGACGCTCCGTTTAGGAGTTATGAGCGTTTGAACATTTTTATTAAAATTATTAATGAAAGTTGATATATTCCATATCTATGGGCCTCAAATGATCCGAAAATACCAACGAAATTGCGATTAGACGCTCCGTTTAGGAGTTATGAGCGTTTGAAAATTTTTATTAAAATTATTAATGAAAGTTGATATATTCCATATCTATGGGCCTCAAATGATCCGAAAATACCAACGAAATTGCGATTAGACGCTCCGTTTAGGAGTTATGAGCGTTTGAAAATTTTTATTAAAATTATTAATGAAAGTTGATATATTCCATATCTATGGGCCTCAAATGATCCGAAAATACCAACGAAATTGCGATTAGACGCTCCGTTTAGGAGTTATGAGCGTTTGAAAATTTTTATTAAAATTATTAATGAAAGTTGACATTTTCCATATCTATGGGCCTCAAATGATCCGAAAATACCAACGAAATTGCGATTAGACGCTCCGTTTAGGAGTTATGAGCGTTTGAAAATTTTTATTAAAATTATTAATGAAAGTTGACATTTTCCATATCTATGGGCCTCAAATGATCCCAAAATACCAACGAAATTGCGATTAGACGCTCCGTTTAGGAGTTATGAGCGTTTGAAAATTTTTATTAAAATTATTAATGAAAGTTGACATTTTCCATATCTATGGGCCTCAAATGATCCGAAAATACCAACGAAATTGCGATTAGACGCTCCGTTTAGGAGTTATGAGCGTTTGAACATTTTTATTAAAATTATTAATGAAAGTTGATATTTTCCATATCTATGGGCCTCAAATGATCCGAAAATACCAACGAAATTGCGATTAGACGCTCCGTTTAGGAGTTATGAGCGTTTGAAAATTTTTATTAAAATTATTAATGAAAGTTGACATTTTCCATATCTATGGGCCTCAAATGATCCGAAAATACCAACGAAATTGCGATTAGACGCTCCGTTTAGGAGTTATGAGCGTTTGAACATTTTTATTAAAATTATTAATGAAAGTTGACGTATTCCATATCTATGGGCCTCAAATGATCCGAAAATACCAACGAAATTGCGATTAGACGCTCCGTTTAGGAGTTATGAGCGTTTGAACATTTTTATTAAAATTATTAATGAAAGTTGACATATTCCATATCTATGGGCCTCAAATGATCCGAAAATACCAACGAAATTGCGATTAGACGCTCCGTTTAGGAGTTATGAGCGTTTGAAAATTTTTATTAAAATTATTAATGAAAGTTGACATTTTCCATATCTATGGGCCTCAAATGATCCCAAAATACCAACGAAATTGCGATTAGACGCTCCGTTTAGGAGTTATGAGCGTTTGAAAATTTTTATTAAAATTATTAATGAAAGTTGACATTTTTCATATCTATGGGCCTCAAATGATCCGAAAATACCAACGAAATTGCGATTAGACGCTCCGTTTAGGAGTTATGAGCGTTTGAAAATTTTTATTAAAATTATTAATGAAAGTTGACATTTTCCATATCTATGGGCCTCAAATGATCCGAAAATACCAACGAAATTGCGATTAGACGCTCCGTTTAGGAGTTATGAGCGTTTGAAAATTTTTATTAAAATTATTAATGAAAGTTGACATTTTCCATATCTATGGGCCTCAAATGATCCGAAAACACCAACGAAATTGCGATTAGACGCTCCGTTTAGGAGTTATGAGCGTTTGAAAATTTTTATTAAAATTATTAATGAAAGTTGACATTTTCCATATCTATGGGCCTCAAATGATCCGAAAATACCAACGAAATTGCGATTAGACGCTCCGTTTAGGAGTTATGAGCGTTTGAAAATTTTTATTAAAATTATTAATGAAAGTTGACATTTTCCATATCTATGGGCCTCAAATGATCCGAAAATACCAACGAAATTGCGATTAGACGCTCCGTTTAGGAGTTATGAGCGTTTGAAAATTTTTATTAAAATTATTAATGAAAGTTGATATTTTCCATATCTATGGGCCTCAAATGATCCGAAAATACCAACGAAATTGCGATTAGACGCTCCGTTTAGGAGTTATGAGCGTTTGAAAATTTTTATTAAAATTATTAATGAAAGTTGACATTTTCCATATCTATGGGCCTCAAATGATCCGAAAATACCAACGAAATTGCGATTAGACGCTCCGTTTAGGAGTTATGAGCGTTTGAACATTTTTATTAAAATTATTAATGAAAGTTGACGTATTCCATATCTATGGGCCTCAAATGATCCGAAAATACCAACGAAATTGCGATTAGACGCTCCGTTTAGGAGTTATGAGCGTTTGAACATTTTTATTAAAATTATTAATGAAAGTTGACATATTCCATATCTATGGGCCTCAAATGATCCGAAAATACCAACGAAATTGCGATTAGACGCTCCGTTTAGGAGTTATGAGCGTTTGAAAATTTTTATTAAAATTATTAATGAAAGTTGACATTTTCCATATCTATGGGCCTCAAATGATCCCAAAATACCAACGAAATTGCGATTAGACGCTCCGTTTAGGAGTTATGAGCGTTTGAAAATTTTTATTAAAATTATTAATGAAAGTTGACATTTTCCATATCTATGGGCCTCAAATGATCCGAAAATACCAACGAAATTGCGATTAGACGCTCCGTTTAGGAGTTATGAGCGTTTGAAAATTTTTATTAAAATTATTAATGAAAGTTGACATTTTCCATATCTATGGGCCTCAAATGATCCGAAAATACCAACGAAATTGCGATTAGACGCTCCGTTTAGGAGTTATGAGCGTTTGAAAATTTTTATTAAAATTATTAATGAAAGTTGACATTTTCCATATCTATGGGCCTCAAATGATCCGAAAATACCAACGAAATTGCGATTAGACGCTCCGTTTAGGAGTTATGAGCGTTTGAAAATTTTTATTAAAATTATTAATGAAAGTTGACATTTTCCATATCTATGGGCCTCAAATGATCCGAAAATACCAACGAAATTGCGATTAGACGCTCCGTTTAGGAGTTATGAGCGTTTGAAAATTTTTATTAAAATTATTAATGAAAGTTGACATTTTCCATATCTATGGGCCTCAAATGATCCGAAAATACCAACGAAATTGCGATTAGACGCTCCGTTTAGGAGTTATGAGCGTTTGAAAATTTTTATTAAAATTATTAATGAAAGTTGACATTTTCCATATCTATGGGCCTCAAATGATCCGAAAATACCAACGAAATTGCGATTAGACGCTCCGTTTAGGAGTTATGAGCGTTTGAAAATTTTTATTAAAATTATTAATGAAAGTTGACATTTTCCATATCTATGGGCCTCAAATGATCCGAAAATACCAACGAAATTGCGATTAGACGCTCCGTTTAGGAGTTATGAGCGTTTAAAAATTTTTATTAAAATTATTAATGAAAGTTGACGTATTCCATATCTATGGGCCTCAAATGATCCGAAAATACCAACGAAATTGCGATTAGACGCTCCGTTTAGGAGTTATGAGCGTTTGAAAATTGTTATTAAAATTATTAATGAAAGTTGATATATTCCATATCTATGGGCCTCAAATGATCCGAAAATACCAACGAAATTGCGATTAGACGCTCCGTTTAGGAGTTATGAGCGTTTGAAAATTTTTATTAAAATTATTAATGAAAGTTGATATATTCCATATCTATGGGCCTCAAATGATCCGAAAATACCAACGAAATTGCGATTAGACGCTCCGTTTAGGAGTTATGAGCGTTTGAAAATTTTTATTAAAATTATTAATGAAAGTTGACGTATTCCATATCTATGGGCCTCAAATGATCCGAAAATACCAACGAAATTGCGATTAGACGCTCCGTTTAGGAGTTATGAGCGTTTGAACATTTTTATTAAAATTATTAATGAAAGTTGACATATTCCATATCTATGGGCCTCAAATGATCCGAAAATACCAACGAAATTGCGATTAGACGCTCCGTTTAGGAGTTATGAGCGTTTGAAAATTGTTATTAAAATTATTAATGAAAGTTGATATATTCCATATCTATGGGCCTCAAATGATCCGAAAATACCAACGAAATTGCGATTAGACGCTCCGTTTAGGAGTTATGAGCGTTTGAAAATTTTTATTAAAATTATTAATGAAAGTTGACATATTCCATATCTATGGGCCTCAAATGATCCGAAAATACCAACGAAATTGCGATTAGACGCTCCGTTTAGGAGTTATGAGCGTTTGAAAATTTTTATTAAAATTATTAATGAAAGTTGACATATTCCATATCTATGGGCCTCAAATGATCCGAAAATACCAACGAAATTGCGATTAGACGCTCCGTTTAGGAGTTATGAGCGTTTGAAAATTTTTATTAAAATTATTAATGAAAGTTGACATATTCCATATCTGTAGGCCTCAAATGATCCGAAAATACCAACGAAATTGCGATTAGACGCTCCGTTTAGGAGTTATGAGCGTTTGAAAATTTTTATTAAAATTATTAATGAAAGTTGACGTATTCCATATCTATGGGCCTCAAATGATCCGAAAATACCAACGAAATTGCGATTAGACGCTCCGTTTAGGAGTTATGAGCGTTTGAAAATTTTTATTAAAATTATTAATGAAAGTTGACATATTCCATATCTATGGGCCTCAAATGATCCGAAAATACCAACGAAATTGCGATTAGACGCTCCGTTTAGGAGTTATGAGCGTTTGAAAATTTTTATTAAAATTATTAATGAAAGTTGACATATTCCATATCTATGGGCCTCAAATGATCCGAAAATACCAACGAAATTGCGATTAGACGCTCCGTTTAGGAGTTATGAGCGTTTGAAAATTTTTATTAAAATTATTAATGAAAGTTGACATATTCCATATCTATGGGCCTCAAATGATCCGAAAATACCAACGAAATTGCGATTAGACGCTCCGTTTAGGAGTTATGAGCGTTTGAAAATTTTTATTAAAATTATTAATGAAAGTTGACATATTCCATATCTATGGGCCTCAAATGATCCGAAAATACCAACGTAATTGCGATTAGACGCTCCGTTTAGGAGTTATGAGCGTTTGAAAATTTTTATTAAAATTATTAATGAAAGTTGACATATTCCATATCTATGGGCCTCAAATGATCCGAAAATACCAACGTAATTGCGATTAGACGCTCCGTTTAGGAGTTATGAGCGTTTGAAAATTTTTATTAAAATTATTAATGAAAGTTGACGTATTCCATATCTATGGGCCTCAAATGATCCGAAAATACCAACGAAATTGCGATTAGACGCTCCGTTTAGGAGTTATGAGCGTTTGAAAATTTTTATTAAAATTATTAATGAAAGTTGACATATTCCATATCTATGGGCCTCAAATGATCCGAAAATACCAACGTAATTGCGATTAGACGCTCCGTTTAGGAGTTATGAGCGTTTGAAAATTTTTATTAAAATTATTAATGAAAGTTGACATATTCCATATCTATGGGCCTCAAATGATCCGAAAATACCAACGTAATTGCGATTAGACGCTCCGTTTAGGAGTTATGAGCGTTTGAAAATTTTTATTAAAATTATTAATGAAAGTTGACGTATTCCATATCTATGGGCCTCAAATGATCCGAAAATACCAACGAAATTGCGATTAGACGCTCCGTTTAGGAGTTATGAGCGTTTGAAAATTTTTATTAAAATTATTAATGAAAGTTGACATTTTCCATATCTATGGGCCTCAAATGATCCGAAAATACCAACGAAATTGCGATTAGACGCTCCGTTTAGGAGTTATGAGCGTTTGAACATTTTTATTAAAATTATTAATGAAAGTTGACGTATTCCATATCTATGGGCCTCAAATGATCCGAAAATACCAACGAAATTGCGATTAGACGCTCCGTTTAGGAGTTATGAGCGTTTGAACATTTTTATTAAAATTATTAATGAAAGTTGACATATTCCATATCTATGGGCCTCAAATGATCCGAAAATACCAACGAAATTGCGATTAGACGCTCCGTTTAGGAGTTATGAGCGTTTGAACATTTTTATTAAAATTATTAATGAAAGTTGATATATTCCATATCTATGGGCCTCAAATGATCCGAAAATACCAACGAAATTGCGATTAGACGCTCCGTTTAGGAGTTATGAGCGTTTGAAAATTTTTATTAAAATTATTAATGAAAGTTGATATATTCCATATCTATGGGCCTCAAATGATCCGAAAATACCAACGAAATTGCGATTAGACGCTCCGTTTAGGAGTTATGAGCGTTTGAAAATTTTTATTAAAATTATTAATGAAAGTTGATATATTCCATATCTATGGGCCTCAAATGATCCGAAAATACCAACGAAATTGCGATTAGACGCTCCGTTTAGGAGTTATGAGCGTTTGAAAATTTTTATTAAAATTATTAATGAAAGTTGACATTTTCCATATCTATGGGCCTCAAATGATCCGAAAATACCAACGAAATTGCGATTAGACGCTCCGTTTAGGAGTTATGAGCGTTTGAAAATTTTTATTAAAATTATTAATGAAAGTTGACATTTTCCATATCTATGGGCCTCAAATGATCCCAAAATACCAACGAAATTGCGATTAGACGCTCCGTTTAGGAGTTATGAGCGTTTGAAAATTTTTATTAAAATTATTAATGAAAGTTGACATTTTCCATATCTATGGGCCTCAAATGATCCGAAAATACCAACGAAATTGCGATTAGACGCTCCGTTTAGGAGTTATGAGCGTTTGAAAATTTTTATTAAAATTATTAATGAAAGTTGATATTTTCCATATCTATGGGCCTCAAATGATCCGAAAATACCAACGAAATTGCGATTAGACGCTCCGTTTAGGAGTTATGAGCGTTTGAAAATTTTTATTAAAATTATTAATGAAAGTTGACATTTTCCATATCTATGGGCCTCAAATGATCCGAAAATACCAACGAAATTGCGATTAGACGCTCCGTTTAGGAGTTATGAGCGTTTGAAAATTTTTATTAAAATTATTAATGAAAGTTGACATTTTCCATATCTATGGGCCTCAAATGATCCGAAAATACCAACGAAATTGCGATTAGACGCTCCGTTTAGGAGTTATGAGCGTTTGAAAATTTTTATTAAAATTATTAATGAAAGTTGACGTATTCCATATCTATGGGCCTCAAATGATCCGAAAATACCAACGAAATTGCGATTAGACGCTCCGTTTAGGAGTTATGAGCGTTTGAAAATTTTTATTAAAATTATTAATGAAAGTTGACATATTCCATATCTATGGGCCTCAAATGATCCGAAAATACCAACGAAATTGCGATTAGACGCTCCGTTTAGGAGTTATGAGCGTTTGAAAATTTTTATTAAAATTATTAATGAAAGTTGATATATTCCATATCTATGGGCCTCAAATGATCCGAAAATACCAACGAAATTGCGATTAGACGCTCCGTTTAGGAGTTATGAGCGTTTGAAAATTTTTATTAAAATTATTAATGAAAGTTGACATATTCCATATCTATGGGCCTCAAATGATCCGAAAATACCAACGAAATTGCGATTAGACGCTCCGTTTAGGAGTTATGAGCGTTTGAAAATTTTTATTAAAATTATTAATGAAAGTTGACGTATTCCATATCTATGGGCCTCAAATGATCCGAAAATACCAACGAAATTGCGATTAGACGCTCCGTTTAGGAGTTATGAGCGTTTGAAAATTTTTATTAAAATTATTAATGAAAGTTGACATATTCCATATCTATGGGCCTCAAATGATCCGAAAATACCAACGAAATTGCGATTAGACGCTCCGTTTAGGAGTTATGAGCGTTTGAAAATTTTTATTAAAATTATTAATGAAAGTTGACATATTCCATATCTATGGGCCTCAAATGATCCGAAAATACCAACGAAATTGCGATTAGACGCTCCGTTTAGGAGTTATGAGCGTTTGAAAATTTTTATTAAAATTATTAATGAAAGTTGACATATTCCATATCTATGGGCCTCAAATGATCCGAAAATACCAACGAAATTGCGATTAGACGCTCCGTTTAGGAGTTATGAGCGTTTGAAAATTTTTATTAAAATTATTAATGAAAGTTGACGTATTCCATATCTATGGGCCTCAAATGATCCGAAAATACCAACGAAATTGCGATTAGACGCTCCGTTTAGGAGTTATGAGCGTTTGAAAATTTTTATTAAAATTATTAATGAAAGTTGACATTTTCCATATCTATGGGCCTCAAATGATCCGAAAATACCAACGAAATTGCGATTAGACGCTCCGTTTAGGAGTTATGAGCGTTTGAAAATTTTTATTAAAATTATTAATGAAAGTTGACATATTCCATATCTATGGGCCTCAAATGATCCGAAAATACCAACGAAATTGCGATTAGACGCTCCGTTTAGGAGTTATGAGCGTTTGAAAATTTTTATTAAAATTATTAATGAAAGTTGACATATTCCATATCTATGGGCCTCAAATGATCCGAAAATACCAACGAAATTGCGATTAGACGCTCCGTTTAGGAGTTATGAGCGTTTGAAAATTTTTATTAAAATTATTAATGAAAGTTGATATATTCCATATCTATGGGCCTCAAATGATCCGAAAATACCAACGAAATTGCGATTAGACGCTCCGTTTAGGAGTTATGAGCGTTTGAAAATTTTTATTAAAATTATTAATGAAAGTTGATATATTCCATATCTATGGGCCTCAAATGATCCGAAAATACCAACGAAATTGCGATTAGACGCTCCGTTTAGGAGTTATGAGCGTTTGAAAATTTTTATTAAAATTATTAATGAAAGTTGATATATTCCATATCTATGGGCCTCAAATGATCCGAAAATACCAACGAAATTGCGATTAGACGCTCCGTTTAGGAGTTATGAGCGTTTGAAAATTTTTATTAAAATTATTAATGAAAGTTGACATTTTCCATATCTATGGGCCTCAAATGATCCGAAAATACCAACGAAATTGCGATTAGACGCTCCGTTTAGGAGTTATGAGCGTTTGAAAATTTTTATTAAAATTATTAATGAAAGTTGACATTTTCCATATCTATGGGCCTCAAATGATCCGAAAATACCAACGAAATTGCGATTAGACGCTCCGTTTAGGAGTTATGAGCGTTTGAAAATTTTTATTAAAATTATTAATGAAAGTTGACATTTTCCATATCTATGGGCCTCAAATGATCCGAAAATACCAACGAAATTGCGATTAGACGCTCCGTTTAGGAGTTATGAGCGTTTGAAAATTTTTATTAAAATTATTAATGAAAGTTGATATTTTCCATATCTATGGGCCTCAAATGATCCGAAAATACCAACGAAATTGCGATTAGACGCTCCGTTTAGGAGTTATGAGCGTTTGAAAATTTTTATTAAAATTATTAATGAAAGTTGACATTTTCCATATCTATGGGCCTCAAATGATCCGAAAATACCAACGAAATTGCGATTAGACGCTCCGTTTAGGAGTTATGAGCGTTTGAAAATTTTTATTAAAATTATTAATGAAAGTTGACGTATTCCATATCTATGGGCCTCAAATGATCCGAAAATACCAACGAAATTGCGATTAGACGCTCCGTTTAGGAGTTATGAGCGTTTGAAAATTTTTATTAAAATTATTAATGAAAGTTGACATATTCCATATCTATGGGCCTCAAATGATCCGAAAATACCAACGAAATTGCGATTAGACGCTCCGTTTAGGAGTTATGAGCGTTTGAAAATTTTTATTAAAATTATTAATGAAAGTTGACATTTTCCATATCTATGGGCCTCAAATGATCCGAAAATACCAACGAAATTGCGATTAGACGCTCCGTTTAGGAGTTATGAGCGTTTGAAAATTTTTATTAAAATTATTAATGAAAGTTGACATTTTCCATATCTATGGGCCTCAAATGATCCGAAAATACCAACGAAATTGCGATTAGACGCTCCGTTTAGGAGTTATGAGCGTTTGAAAATTTTTATTAAAATTATTAATGAAAGTTGACATTTTCCATATCTATGGGCCTCAAATGATCCGAAAATACCAACGAAATTGCGATTAGACGCTCCGTTTAGGAGTTATGAGCGTTTGAAAATTTTTATTAAAATTATTAATGAAAGTTGACATTTTCCATATCTATGGGCCTCAAATGATCCGAAAATACCAACGAAATTGCGATTAGACGCTCCGTTTAGGAGTTATGAGCGTTTGAAAATTTTTATTAAAATTATTAATGAAAGTTGACATTTTCCATATCTATGGGCCTCAAATGATCCGAAAATACCAACGAAATTGCGATTAGACGCTCCGTTTAGGAGTTATGAGCGTTTGAAAATTTTTATTAAAATTATTAATGAAAGTTGACATTTTCCATATCTATGGGCCTCAAATGATCCGAAAATACCAACGAAATTGCGATTAGACGCTCCGTTTAGGAGTTATGAGCGTTTGAAAATTTTTATTAAAATTATTAATGAAAGTTGATATTTTCCATATCTATGGGCCTCAAATGATCCGAAAATACCAACGAAATTGCGATTAGACGCTCCGTTTAGGAGTTATGAGCGTTTGAAAATTTTTATTAAAATTATTAATGAAAGTTGACATTTTCCATATCTATGGGCCTCAAATGATCCGAAAATACCAACGAAATTGCGATTAGACGCTCCGTTTAGGAGTTATGAGCGTTTGAAAATTTTTATTAAAATTATTAATGAAAGTTGACATATTCCATATCTATGGGCCTCAAATGATCCGAAAATACCAACGAAATTGCGATTAGACGCTCCGTTTAGGAGTTATGAGCGTTTGAAAATTTTTATTAAAATTATTAATGAAAGTTGACATATTCCATATCTATGGGCCTCAAATGATCCGAAAATACCAACGAAATTGCGATTAGACGCTCCGTTTAGGAGTTATGAGCGTTTGAAAATTTTTATTAAAATTATTAATGAAAGTTGACATTTTCCATATCTATGGGCCTCAAATGATCCGAAAATACCAACGAAATTGCGATTAGACGCTCCGTTTAGGAGTTATGAGCGTTTGAAAATTTTTATTAAAATTATTAATGAAAGTTGACATTTTCCATATCTATGGGCCTCAAATGATCCGAAAATACCAACGAAATTGCGATTAGACGCTCCGTTTAGGAGTTATGAGCGTTTGAAAATTTTTATTAAAATTATTAATGAAAGTTGACATTTTCCATATCTATGGGCCTCAAATGATCCGAAAATACCAACGAAATTGCGATTAGACGCTCCGTTTAGGAGTTATGAGCGTTTGAAAATTTTTATTAAAATTATTAATGAAAGTTGACATTTTCCATATCTATGGGCCTCAAATGATCCGAAAATACCAACGAAATTGCGATTAGACGCTCCGTTTAGGAGTTATGAGCGTTTGAAAATTTTTATTAAAATTATTAATGAAAGTTGACATTTTCCATATCTATGGGCCTCAAATGATCCGAAAATACCAACGAAATTGCGATTAGACGCTCCGTTTAGGAGTTATGAGCGTTTGAAAATTTTTATTAAAATTATTAATGAAAGTTGACGTATTCCATATCTATGGGCCTCAAATGATCCGAAAATACCAACGAAATTGCGATTAGACGCTCCGTTTAGGAGTTATGAGCGTTTGAAAATTTTTATTAAAATTATTAATGAAAGTTGATATATTCCATATCTATGGGCCTCAAATGATCCGAAAATACCAACGAAATTGCGATTAGACGCTCCGTTTAGGAGTTATGAGCGTTTGAAAATTTTTATTAAAATTATTAATGAAAGTTGATATATTCCATATCTATGGGCCTCAAATGATCCGAAAATACCAACGAAATTGCGATTAGACGCTCCGTTTAGGAGTTATGAGCGTTTGAAAATTTTTATTAAAATTATTAATGAAAGTTGACATATTCCATATCTATGGGCCTCAAATGATCCGAAAATACCAACGAAATTGCGATTAGACGCTCCGTTTAGGAGTTATGAGCGTTTGAAAATTTTTATTAAAATTATTAATGAAAGTTGACATTTTCCATATCTATGGGCCTCAAATGATCCGAAAATACCAACGAAATTGCGATTAGACGCTCCGTTTAGGAGTTATGAGCGTTTGAAAATTTTTATTAAAATTATTAATGAAAGTTGACATTTTCCATATCTATGGGCCTCAAATGATCCGAAAATACCAACGAAATTGCGATTAGACGCTCCGTTTAGGAGTTATGAGCGTTTGAAAATTTTTATTAAAATTATTAATGAAAGTTGACATTTTCCATATCTATGGGCCTCAAATGATCCGAAAATACCAACGAAATTGCGATTAGACGCTCCGTTTAGGAGTTATGAGCGTTTGAAAATTTTTATTAAAATTATTAATGAAAGTTGACATATTCCATATCTATGGGCCTCAAATGATCCGAAAATACCAACGAAATTGCGATTAGACGCTCCGTTTAGGAGTTATGAGCGTTTGAAAATTTTTATTAAAATTATTAATGAAAGTTGACATATTCCATATCTATGGGCCTCAAATGATCCGAAAATACCAACGAAATTGCGATTAGACGCTCCGTTTAGGAGTTATGAGCGTTTGAAAATTTTTATTAAAATTATTAATGAAAGTTGACATTTTCCATATCTATGGGCCTCAAATGATCCGAAAATACCAACGAAATTGCGATTAGACGCTCCGTTTAGGAGTTATGAGCGTTTGAAAATTTTTATTAAAATTATTAATGAAAGTTGACATTTTCCATATCTATGGGCCTCAAATGATCCGAAAATACCAACGAAATTGCGATTAGACGCTCCGTTTAGGAGTTATGAGCGTTTGAAAATTTTTATTAAAATTATTAATGAAAGTTGACATTTTCCATATCTATGGGCCTCAAATGATCCGAAAATACCAACGAAATTGCGATTAGACGCTCCGTTTAGGAGTTATGAGCGTTTGAAAATTTTTATTAAAATTATTAATGAAAGTTGACATTTTCCATATCTATGGGCCTCAAATGATCCGAAAATACCAACGAAATTGCGATTAGACGCTCCGTTTAGGAGTTATGAGCGTTTGAAAATTTTTATTAAAATTATTAATGAAAGTTGACATTTTCCATATCTATGGGCCTCAAATGATCCGAAAATACCAACGAAATTGCGATTAGACGCTCCGTTTAGGAGTTATGAGCGTTTGAAAATTTTTATTAAAATTATTAATGAAAGTTGACATTTTCCATATCTATGGGCCTCAAATGATCCGAAAATACCAACGAAATTGCGATTAGACGCTCCGTTTAGGAGTTATGAGCGTTTGAAAATTTTTATTAAAATTATTAATGAAAGTTGACATTTTCCATATCTATGGGCCTCAAATGATCCGAAAATACCAACGAAATTGCGATTAGACGCTCCGTTTAGGAGTTATGAGCGTTTGAAAATTTTTATTAAAATTATTAATGAAAGTTGACATATTCCATATCTATGGGCCTCAAATGATCCGAAAATACCAACGAAATTGCGATTAGACGCTCCGTTTAGGAGTTATGAGCGTTTGAAAATTTTTATTAAAATTATTAATGAAAGTTGATATATTCCATATCTATGGGCCTCAAATGATCCGAAAATACCAACGAAATTGCGATTAGACGCTCCGTTTAGGAGTTATGAGCGTTTGAAAATTTTTATTAAAATTATTAATGAAAGTTGATATATTCCATATCTATGGGCCTCAAATGATCCGAAAATACCAACGAAATTGCGATTAGACGCTCCGTTTAGGAGTTATGAGCGTTTGAAAATTTTTATTAAAATTATTAATGAAAGTTGACATATTCCATATCTATGGGCCTCAAATGATCCGAAAATACCAACGAAATTGCGATTAGACGCTCCGTTTAGGAGTTATGAGCGTTTGAAAATTTTTATTAAAATTATTAATGAAAGTTGACATATTCCATATCTATGGGCCTCAAATGATCCGAAAATACCAACGAAATTGCGATTAGACGCTCCGTTTAGGAGTTATGAGCGTTTGAAAATTTTTATTAAAATTATTAATGAAAGTTGATATATTCCATATCTATGGGCCTCAAATGATCCGAAAATACCAACGAAATTGCGATTAGACGCTCCGTTTAGGAGTTATGAGCGTTTGAAAATTTTTATTAAAATTATTAATGAAAGTTGATATATTCCATATCTATGGGCCTCAAATGATCCGAAAATACCAACGAAATTGCGATTAGACGCTCCGTTTAGGAGTTATGAGCGTTTGAAAATTTTTATTAAAATTATTAATGAAAGTTGACATTTTCCATATCTATGGGCCTCAAATGATCCGAAAATACCAACGAAATTGCGATTAGACGCTCCGTTTAGGAGTTATGAGCGTTTGAAAATTTTTATTAAAATTATTAATGAAAGTTGACATTTTCCATATCTATGGGCCTCAAATGATCCGAAAATACCAACGAAATTGCGATTAGACGCTCCGTTTAGGAGTTATGAGCGTTTGAAAATTTTTATTAAAATTATTAATGAAAGTTGACATTTTCCATATCTATGGGCCTCAAATGATCCGAAAATACCAACGAAATTGCGATTAGACGCTCCGTTTAGGAGTTATGAGCGTTTGAAAATTTTTATTAAAATTATTAATGAAAGTTGACATTTTCCATATCTATGGGCCTCAAATGATCCGAAAATACCAACGAAATTGCGATTAGACGCTCCGTTTAGGAGTTATGAGCGTTTGAAAATTTTTATTAAAATTATTAATGAAAGTTGACGTATTCCATATCTATGGGCCTCAAATGATCCGAAAATACCAACGAAATTGCGATTAGACGCTCCGTTTAGGAGTTATGAGCGTTTGAAAATTTTTATTAAAATTATTAATGAAAGTTGACATATTCCATATCTATGGGCCTCAAATGATCCGAAAATACCAACGAAATTGCGATTAGACGCTCCGTTTAGGAGTTATGAGCGTTTGAAAATTGTTATTAAAATTATTAATGAAAGTTGACATATTCCATATCTATGGGCCTCAAATGATCCGAAAATACCAACGAAATTGCGATTAGACGCTCCGTTTAGGAGTTATGAGCGTTTGAAAATTTTTATTAAAATTATTAATGAAAGTTGATATATTCCATATCTATGGGCCTCAAATGATCCGAAAATACCAACGAAATTGCGATTAGACGCTCCGTTTAGGAGTTATGAGCGTTTGAAAATTTTTATTAAAATTATTAATGAAAGTTGACATATTCCATATCTATGGGCCTCAAATGATCCGAAAATACCAACGAAATTGCGATTAGACGCTCCGTTTAGGAGTTATGAGCGTTTGAAAATTTTTATTAAAATTATTAATGAAAGTTGACATTTTCCATATCTATGGGCCTCAAATGATCCGAAAATACCAACGAAATTGCGATTAGACGCTCCGTTTAGGAGTTATGAGCGTTTGAAAATTTTTATTAAAATTATTAATGAAAGTTGACATTTTCCATATCTATGGGCCTCAAATGATCCGAAAATACCAACGAAATTGCGATTAGACGCTCCGTTTAGGAGTTATGAGCGTTTGAAAATTTTTATTAAAATTATTAATGAAAGTTGACATTTTCCATATCTATGGGCCTCAAATGATCCGAAAATACCAACGAAATTGCGATTAGACGCTCCGTTTAGGAGTTATGAGCGTTTGAAAATTTTTATTAAAATTATTAATGAAAGTTGACATTTTCCATATCTATGGGCCTCAAATGATCCGAAAATACCAACGAAATTGCGATTAGACGCTCCGTTTAGGAGTTATGAGCGTTTGAAAATTTTTATTAAAATTATTAATGAAAGTTGACATTTTCCATATCTATGGGCCTCAAATGATCCGAAAATACCAACGAAATTGCGATTAGACGCTCCGTTTAGGAGTTATGAGCGTTTGAAAATTTTTATTAAAATTATTAATGAAAGTTGACATTTTCCATATCTATGGGCCTCAAATGATCCGAAAATACCAACGAAATTGCGATTAGACGCTCCGTTTAGGAGTTATGAGCGTTTGAAAATTTTTATTAAAATTATTAATGAAAGTTGACATATTCCATATCTATGGGCCTCAAATGATCCGAAAATACCAACGAAATTGCGATTAGACGCTCCGTTTAGGAGTTATGAGCGTTTGAAAATTTTTATTAAAATTATTAATGAAAGTTGACATATTCCATATCTATGGGCCTCAAATGATCCGAAAATACCAACGAAATTGCGATTAGACGCTCCGTTTAGGAGTTATGAGCGTTTGAAAATTTTTATTAAAATTATTAATGAAAGTTGACATATTCCATATCTATGGGCCTCAAATGATCCGAAAATACCAACGAAATTGCGATTAGACGCTCCGTTTAGGAGTTATGAGCGTTTGAAAATTTTTATTAAAATTATTAATGAAAGTTGACATTTTCCATATCTATGGGCCTCAAATGATCCGAAAATACCAACGAAATTGCGATTAGACGCTCCGTTTAGGAGTTATGAGCGTTTGAAAATTTTTATTAAAATTATTAATGAAAGTTGACATTTTCCATATCTATGGGCCTCAAATGATCCGAAAATACCAACGAAATTGCGATTAGACGCTCCGTTTAGGAGTTATGAGCGTTTGAAAATTTTTATTAAAATTATTAATGAAAGTTGACATTTTCCATATCTATGGGCCTCAAATGATCCGAAAATACCAACGAAATTGCGATTAGACGCTCCGTTTAGGAGTTATGAGCGTTTGAAAATTTTTATTAAAATTATTAATGAAAGTTGACATTTTCCATATCTATGGGCCTCAAATGATCCGAAAATACCAACGAAATTGCGATTAGACGCTCCGTTTAGGAGTTATGAGCGTTTGAAAATTTTTATTAAAATTATTAATGAAAGTTGACATATTCCATATCTATGGGCCTCAAATGATCCGAAAATACCAACGAAATTGCGATTAGACGCTCCGTTTAGGAGTTATGAGCGTTTGAAAATTTTTATTAAAATTATTAATGAAAGTTGACATTTTCCATATCTATGGGCCTCAAATGATCCGAAAATACCAACGAAATTGCGATTAGACGCTCCGTTTAGGAGTTATGAGCGTTTGAAAATTTTTATTAAAATTATTAATGAAAGTTGACATTTTCCATATCTATGGGCCTCAAATGATCCGAAAATACCAACGAAATTGCGATTAGACGCTCCGTTTAGGAGTTATGAGCGTTTGAAAATTTTTATTAAAATTATTAATGAAAGTTGACATTTTCCATATCTATGGGCCTCAAATGATCCGAAAATACCAACGAAATTGCGATTAGACGCTCCGTTTAGGAGTTATGAGCGTTTGAAAATTTTTATTAAAATTATTAATGAAAGTTGACATATTCCATATCTATGGGCCTCAAATGATCCGAAAATACCAACGAAATTGCGATTAGACGCTCCGTTTAGGAGTTATGAGCGTTTGAAAATTTTTATTAAAATTATTAATGAAAGTTGACATATTCCATATCTATGGGCCTCAAATGATCCGAAAATACCAACGAAATTGCGATTAGACGCTCCGTTTAGGAGTTATGAGCGTTTGAAAATTGTTATTAAAATTATTAATGAAAGTTGATATATTCCATATCTATGGGCCTCAAATGATCCGAAAATACCAACGAAATTGCGATTAGACGCTCCGTTTAGGAGTTATGAGCGTTTGAAAATTTTTATTAAAATTATTAATGAAAGTTGATATATTCCATATCTATGGGCCTCAAATGATCCGAAAATACCAACGAAATTGCGATTAGACGCTCCGTTTAGGAGTTATGAGCGTTTGAAAATTTTTATTAAAATTATTAATGAAAGTTGACATATTCCATATCTATGGGCCTCAAATGATCCGAAAATACCAACGAAATTGCGATTAGACGCTCCGTTTAGGAGTTATGAGCGTTTGAAAATTTTTATTAAAATTATTAATGAAAGTTGACATTTTCCATATCTATGGGCCTCAAATGATCCGAAAATACCAACGAAATTGCGATTAGACGCTCCGTTTAGGAGTTATGAGCGTTTGAAAATTTTTATTAAAATTATTAATGAAAGTTGACATTTTCCATATCTATGGGCCTCAAATGATCCGAAAATACCAACGAAATTGCGATTAGACGCTCCGTTTAGGAGTTATGAGCGTTTGAAAATTTTTATTAAAATTATTAATGAAAGTTGACATTTTCCATATCTATGGGCCTCAAATGATCCGAAAATACCAACGAAATTGCGATTAGACGCTCCGTTTAGGAGTTATGAGCGTTTGAAAATTTTTATTAAAATTATTAATGAAAGTTGACATTTTCCATATCTATGGGCCTCAAATGATCCGAAAATACCAACGAAATTGCGATTAGACGCTCCGTTTAGGAGTTATGAGCGTTTGAAAATTTTTATTAAAATTATTAATGAAAGTTGACATATTCCATATCTATGGGCCTCAAATGATCCGAAAATACCAACGAAATTGCGATTAGACGCTCCGTTTAGGAGTTATGAGCGTTTGAAAATTTTTATTAAAATTATTAATGAAAGTTGATATATTCCATATCTATGGGCCTCAAATGATCCGAAAATACCAACGAAATTGCGATTAGACGCTCCGTTTAGGAGTTATGAGCGTTTGAAAATTTTTATTAAAATTATTAATGAAAGTTGACGTATTCCATATCTATGGGCCTCAAATGATCCGAAAATACCAACGAAATTGCGATTAGACGCTCCGTTTAGGAGTTATGAGCGTTTGAAAATTTTTATTAAAATTATTAATGAAAGTTGACATTTTCCATATCTATGGGCCTCAAATGATCCGAAAATACCAACGAAATTGCGATTAGACGCTCCGTTTAGGAGTTATGAGCGTTTGAAAATTTTTATTAAAATTATTAATGAAAGTTGACATTTTCCATATCTATGGGCCTCAAATGATCCGAAAATACCAACGAAATTGCGATTAGACGCTCCGTTTAGGAGTTATGAGCGTTTGAAAATTTTTATTAAAATTATTAATGAAAGTTGACATTTTCCATATCTATGGGCCTCAAATGATCCGAAAATACCAACGAAATTGCGATTAGACGCTCCGTTTAGGAGTTATGAGCGTTTGAAAATTTTTATTAAAATTATTAATGAAAGTTGACATTTTCCATATCTATGGGCCTTAAATGATCCGAAAATACCAACGAAATTGCGATTAGACGCTCCGTTTAGGAGTTATGAGCGTTTGAAAATTTTTATTAAAATTATTAATGAAAGTTGACATATTCCATATCTGTGGGCCTTAAATGATCCGAAAATACCAACGAAATTGCGATTAGACGCTCCGTTTAGGAGTTATGAGCGTTTGAAAATTTTTATTAAAATTATTAATGAAAGTTGACATATTCCATATCTGTGGGCCTCAAATGATCCGAAAATACCAACGAAATTGCGATTAGACGCTCCGTTTAGGAGTTATGAGCGTTTGAAAATTTTTATTAAAATTATTAATGAAAGTTGACATATTCCATATCTGTGGGCCTCAAATGATCCGAAAATACCAACGAAATTGCGATTAGACGCTCCGTTTAGGAGTTATGAGCGTTTGAAAATTTTTATTAAAATTATTAATGAAAGTTGACGTATTCCATATCTATGGGCCTCAAATGATCCGAAAATACCAACGAAATTGCGATTAGACGCTCCGTTTAGGAGTTATGAGCGTTTGAAAATTTTTATTAAAATTATTAATGAAAGTTGACGTATTCCATATCTATGGGCCTCAAATGATCCGAAAATACCAACGAAATTGCGATTAGACGCTCCGTTTAGGAGTTATGAGCGTTTGAAAATTTTTATTAAAATTATTAATGAAAGTTGACATTTTCCATATCTATGGGCCTCAAATGATCCGAAAATACCAACGAAATTGCGATTAGACGCTCCGTTTAGGAGTTATGAGCGTTTGAAAATTTTTATTAAAATTATTAATGAAAGTTGACATATTCCATATCTATGGGCCTCAAATGATCCGAAAATACCAACGAAATTGCGATTAGACGCTCCGTTTAGGAGTTATGAGCGTTTGAAAATTTTTATTAAAATTATTAATGAAAGTTGATATATTCCATATCTATGGGCCTCAAATGATCCGAAAATACCAACGAAATTGCGATTAGACGCTCCGTTTAGGAGTTATGAGCGTTTGAAAATTTTTATTAAAATTATTAATGAAAGTTGACATATTCCATATCTATGGGCCTCAAATGATCCGAAAATACCAACGAAATTGCGATTAGACGCTCCGTTTAGGAGTTATGAGCGTTTGAAAATTTTTATTAAAATTATTAATGAAAGTTGACATTTTCCATATCTATGGGCCTCAAATGATCCGAAAATACCAACGAAATTGCGATTAGACGCTCCGTTTAGGAGTTATGAGCGTTTGAAAATTTTTATTAAAATTATTAATGAAAGTTGACATTTTCCATATCTATGGGCCTCAAATGATCCGAAAATACCAACGAAATTGCGATTAGACGCTCCGTTTAGGAGTTATGAGCGTTTGAAAATTTTTATTAAAATTATTAATGAAAGTTGACATTTTCCATATCTATGGGCCTCAAATGATCCGAAAATACCAACGAAATTGCGATTAGACGCTCCGTTTAGGAGTTATGAGCGTTTGAAAATTTTTATTAAAATTATTAATGAAAGTTGACATTTTCCATATCTATGGGCCTTAAATGATCCGAAAATACCAACGAAATTGCGATTAGACGCTCCGTTTAGGAGTTATGAGCGTTTGAAAATTTTTATTAAAATTATTAATGAAAGTTGACATATTCCATATCTGTGGGCCTCAAATGATCCGAAAATACCAACGAAATTGCGATTAGACGCTCCGTTTAGGAGTTATGAGCGTTTGAAAATTTTTATTAAAATTATTAATGAAAGTTGACATATTCCATATCTGTGGGCCTCAAATGATCCGAAAATACCAACGAAATTGCGATTAGACGCTCCGTTTAGGAGTTATGAGCGTTTGAAAATTTTTATTAAAATTATTAATGAAAGTTGACATATTCCATATCTGTGGGCCTCAAATGATCCGAAAATACCAACGAAATTGCGATTAGACGCTCCGTTTAGGAGTTATGAGCGTTTGAAAATTTTTATTAAAATTATTAATGAAAGTTGACATATTCCATATCTATGGGCCTCAAATGATCCGAAAATACCAACGAAATTGCGATTAGACGCTCCGTTTAGGAGTTATGAGCGTTTGAAAATTTTTATTAAAATTATTAATGAAAGTTGACATATTCCATATCTATGGGCCTCAAATGATCCGAAAATACCAACGAAATTGCGATTAGACGCTCCGTTTAGGAGTTATGAGCGTTTGAAAATTTTTATTAAAATTATTAATGAAAGTTGACATATTCCATATCTATGGGCCTCAAATGATCCGAAAATACCAACGAAATTGCGATTAGACGCTCCGTTTAGGAGTTATGAGCGTTTGAAAATTTTTATTAAAATTATTAATGAAAGTTGACATATTCCATATCTATGGGCCTCAAATGATCCGAAAATACCAACGAAATTGCGATTAGACGCTCCGTTTAGGAGTTATGAGCGTTTGAAAATTTTTATTAAAATTATTAATGAAAGTTGACATTTTCCATATCTATGGGCCTCAAATGATCCGAAAATACCAACGAAATTGCGATTAGACGCTCCGTTTAGGAGTTATGAGCGTTTGAAAATTTTTATTAAAATTATTAATGAAAGTTGACATTTTCCATATCTATGGGCCTCAAATGATCCGAAAATACCAACGAAATTGCGATTAGACGCTCCGTTTAGGAGTTATGAGCGTTTGAAAATTTTTATTAAAATTATTAATGAAAGTTGACATTTTCCATATCTATGGGCCTCAAATGATCCGAAAATACCAACGAAATTGCGATTAGACGCTCCGTTTAGGAGTTATGAGCGTTTGAAAATTTTTATTAAAATTATTAATGAAAGTTGACATTTTCCATATCTATGGGCCTCAAATGATCCGAAAATACCAACGAAATTGCGATTAGACGCTCCGTTTAGGAGTTATGAGCGTTTGAAAATTTTTATTAAAATTATTAATGAAAGTTGACATTTTCCATATCTATGGGCCTCAAATGATCCGAAAATACCAACGAAATTGCGATTAGACGCTCCGTTTAGGAGTTATGAGCGTTTGAAAATTTTTATTAAAATTATTAATGAAAGTTGACATATTCCATATCTATGGGCCTCAAATGATCCGAAAATACCAACGAAATTGCGATTAGACGCTCCGTTTAGGAGTTATGAGCGTTTGAAAATTTTTATTAAAATTATTAATGAAAGTTGACATATTCCATATCTATGGGCCTCAAATGATCCGAAAATACCAACGAAATTGCGATTAGACGCTCCGTTTAGGAGTTATGAGCGTTTGAAAATTTTTATTAAAATTATTAATGAAAGTTGACGTATTCCATATCTATGGGCCTCAAATGATCCGAAAATACCAACGAAATTGCGATTAGACGCTCCGTTTAGGAGTTATGAGCGTTTGAAAATTTTTATTAAAATTATTAATGAAAGTTGACATTTTCCATATCTATGGGCCTCAAATGATCCGAAAATACCAACGAAATTGCGATTAGACGCTCCGTTTAGGAGTTATGAGCGTTTGAAAATTTTTATTAAAATTATTAATGAAAGTTGACATTTTCCATATCTATGGGCCTCAAATGATCCGAAAATACCAACGAAATTGCGATTAGACGCTCCGTTTAGGAGTTATGAGCGTTTGAAAATTTTTATTAAAATTATTAATGAAAGTTGACATTTTCCATATCTATGGGCCTCAAATGATCCGAAAATACCAACGAAATTGCGATTAGACGCTCCGTTTAGGAGTTATGAGCGTTTGAAAATTTTTATTAAAATTATTAATGAAAGTTGACATTTTCCATATCTATGGGCCTTAAATGATCCGAAAATACCAACGAAATTGCGATTAGACGCTCCGTTTAGGAGTTATGAGCGTTTGAAAATTTTTATTAAAATTATTAATGAAAGTTGACATATTCCATATCTGTGGGCCTTAAATGATCCGAAAATACCAACGAAATTGCGATTAGACGCTCCGTTTAGGAGTTATGAGCGTTTGAAAATTTTTATTAAAATTATTAATGAAAGTTGACATATTCCATATCTGTGGGCCTCAAATGATCCGAAAATACCAACGAAATTGCGATTAGACGCTCCGTTTAGGAGTTATGAGCGTTTGAAAATTTTTATTAAAATTATTAATGAAAGTTGACATATTCCATATCTGTGGGCCTCAAATGATCCGAAAATACCAACGAAATTGCGATTAGACGCTCCGTTTAGGAGTTATGAGCGTTTGAAAATTTTTATTAAAATTATTAATGAAAGTTGACGTATTCCATATCTATGGGCCTCAAATGATCCGAAAATACCAACGAAATTGCGATTAGACGCTCCGTTTAGGAGTTATGAGCGTTTGAAAATTTTTATTAAAATTATTAATGAAAGTTGACGTATTCCATATCTATGGGCCTCAAATGATCCGAAAATACCAACGAAATTGCGATTAGACGCTCCGTTTAGGAGTTATGAGCGTTTGAAAATTTTTATTAAAATTATTAATGAAAGTTGACATTTTCCATATCTATGGGCCTCAAATGATCCGAAAATACCAACGAAATTGCGATTAGACGCTCCGTTTAGGAGTTATGAGCGTTTGAAAATTTTTATTAAAATTATTAATGAAAGTTGACATATTCCATATCTATGGGCCTCAAATGATCCGAAAATACCAACGAAATTGCGATTAGACGCTCCGTTTAGGAGTTATGAGCGTTTGAAAATTTTTATTAAAATTATTAATGAAAGTTGATATATTCCATATCTATGGGCCTCAAATGATCCGAAAATACCAACGAAATTGCGATTAGACGCTCCGTTTAGGAGTTATGAGCGTTTGAAAATTTTTATTAAAATTATTAATGAAAGTTGACATATTCCATATCTATGGGCCTCAAATGATCCGAAAATACCAACGAAATTGCGATTAGACGCTCCGTTTAGGAGTTATGAGCGTTTGAAAATTTTTATTAAAATTATTAATGAAAGTTGACATTTTCCATATCTATGGGCCTCAAATGATCCGAAAATACCAACGAAATTGCGATTAGACGCTCCGTTTAGGAGTTATGAGCGTTTGAAAATTTTTATTAAAATTATTAATGAAAGTTGACATTTTCCATATCTATGGGCCTCAAATGATCCGAAAATACCAACGAAATTGCGATTAGACGCTCCGTTTAGGAGTTATGAGCGTTTGAAAATTTTTATTAAAATTAT
>JAWNPQ010000234.1:0-172755 GCA_035047465.1 Drosophila sordidula | reverse complement strand
TAATTTATTCCATATTGGAGGAGCAGCACCGTATTCGAGATTCCTGTGGGGTCCTACGAGTTAAATGACATAAGTGACATCATTTTAGAGAAAATGAAGGAAGTAGAACCTAATAAATTAAATCATCCGTTCATCGAGAGCAATAACAGCACACTTCAAGTTGTAATTTCAACAAAGGCACACCCCGTATATTTTAATAGAGAGCGCACCATTGGTCAATTATTTGGATTTCATAAAAGGGAGCTACAGCCAAATACTGTGCACACCCCAGATCAGCCTGTTGATATATTAAAAGTGAATACAATTCGCTTGGAGTGTAATATTGTGAGGGGTGCATATGTAACTGAAGTATCGAGTCATTCATTGCATGAATTTGCTCTCAACGTACCACCAGGCTATAAAATGAATGAGAAGCCTATCAATCTAATTTACTTGCCGGTGAACACGAGAGAGATACAGACATTAATATTACGGATTGTTGATCAAGATGGAAATTTAGTTAATTTACGTGAAGAAAGCGTTACAGTTCGCTTACATCTAAGACCGCGACAATGATTATTTATAATAAATATGCGTGTAATCACCCCATTACAAGCACTTTGAATTCTAACATAGAAGGAGCAAGATCAGCAAGGGGGACGCTCACAGTTGAAAATAAATTATTTTTAAAGTCTTTGGGTTTTACAATCAGAAAGCAATGAGTAATATATTGAATGTTCGAGAGAAGCCCTATTCCGATGAGAGTATAATAAAAAAAGAATATCACAGTTACTCGCCGTATCTTCAATCATTTAAGAGTAATGATGAAGTTCGAATTACAATCCAAAATCAGGATCTTTATGTATTACCGTGCGAGAGTTTTGTTAATATTGAGGGCTCGATTTGTTTGGCTGACAACACGTCTACTAACGAAGGTAAATTAAAAAACAATTGCATAGGTTATTTATTTGATGAAATTCGTTATGAATTGAATGGCATTGAAATCGACCGCACGCGCTTTGTTGGCACAACAACAACCATAAAAAACTATATTTCATTAAATAAGAACGAGAGCCACATGCTGAGTAATTCTGGATGGTTCAATGGAAGGGATAGAGAGCTAGCAAACGGTGGATATTTTAATTTCTCTGTTCCTCTTAAATTCTTACTTGGATTTGGAGAAGACTATAATAAAGTCTTGTTAAATTATAAGCATGAACTTATACTACTCATGACTAAAAGTATGGATGATGCATTTCATTCTAAAATTGGTGCTAATGAGTTTAAATTGAATATTTCCAACATAACCTGGAAAATACCACATGTTACACTTAGCGATGAAAAGAAATTGAGTATGTTTAGTTTGACTAAGAACGGCGGTTCACTACCAATAGCATTTCGTAGCTGGGACTGTTATCTTAATCCCGCACTGGCAGAGGGCTCCCACCATATATGGAATGTGAAGCTTGCTGCCAATCGAGAGCGTCCTCGTTTTGCTGTAATTGCCTTTACACAAAATGGTGCACTAATTCAAAATGAATTAAGAAACCTAAAAGTGTACTTGAATTCTGAATCGTATCCGTACGATGACATGAATGTTAATTTTAGGCGAGAACGTTTCGCCAGCCTATATGACATGTACACAAATTTCCAGCAGAGTTATTATATGAAAGAGCCTCGTCCGTTGCTTTCACCTACGGAGTTTAAAGAAAAGGCGCCGATTATTGTTGTTGATCTTTCTCATCAGAATGAGACAGTTAAAACGGGGCCAATTGATGTAAGAGTTTCTATCGAGTTGGAGAAAGCAAGTACTAGGAACACAAAAGTATATTGTTTGCTTATGCATGATCGATTAGTTGAGTATACACCGTTGACTGGACTAGTTCAGCGCATTGTTTAGTGCTAGCAATAAAACAAACAAGCTCTAAAAATGGATCTAGAACAAGTTGCTATTGATGTTCAAGGATTTTATGGAAACACCAACAATTTTATTTTGAAGGAAATAGCTGCAGTGTTCAAAAATGAACGAAACCAAAACATACATTACCTTGTACGAGCCCCGCATGATTTTCTCAAATTATCAAAGAAGGCTAGAAAAACAGCACTCTGGTTAACCAAAAATCATCATCAGCTTTGTTGGAATGATGGGCGGGCTAACTTTATTGAAGTCAGGAATTACCTTCGTGATGTTGTCAAAGATATGAATATCATTACCAAAGGAGAGCAGAAAAAAAAATTTCTTGAGAAGTTTTTAAATAAGCAAGTAGACAATGTTGAAGAGTGTGGCTATCAGCAATTACATAAGTTGAATAACAACTTTTTCTCCGACTGCGGCTCGCATCTAAATAAAGGAGTATGTGCTCTGAAAAATGCTCGATTTGTGATGGACTTTTTTGAGAATTTTAATGATCATCGTTTTAATGCACCACATTATACCTATTATTGTTAATGATGAAATAAAATAACACCGCTTATTTAAAATTTAAAAAAAAAAAAAAATTGTTATGCATTTTTATTTTTCATGTATTTCGAAATTTGAACATTCCATAATTACGAAAATTTTAAATAGATTGTTGAGCGCGCATTGGTTTGAGGATTTTTTGTGTATTCTACAATTTGTAAAATAGCTAGGAAGTGTATTAAACTTTCTTCAAGGTCCAAGTCAATTATTTTTGTAGTCAAATATTTGCTTAAAAATTGTTTCTTGGCTTCACCCCTTACGATAACTGTAGCGAAAGTGTTTAATGGTGTTAAAATATCATCCAGGCCTAGATATGAAATATCACCATCAGACCACTCCAAGCCATCTACATATTCTTTGGTTATGAAATTTGTCTTTTGAGATACTTTGTCTAGTTCCTTTATATTGTAGGGTGGTTTGAAGTGAAAAAAATTTGGAATGACCGAACCACCCTGCATGAATGCCAGCTCCTTGACAAAAACCTGATTATCGTTTCCAAATAAATATTGAAAGTCAAGCAAAATGCAGGAGTTCCTGTCCACCTTCAACATCGTGCCTCCACTTTTTGTAGCATACTAATATGACTGATTGAGAGTCGCTGCCTTAAAAGGCAAGCGTATGTGATATCAAAGTTAGTTTGATCCAGATGTCAATCAAAATGGTCACGCAGCAGTTGAACCAACCGAGAAAGTGTAGAAAGCCACAAGACCATGAATTAATTTACGGATTTGAATATTATGCAGATCTTCAGCTAAAAGTAAAGTGTGGGTTTTCAACTACAAGATGTGATCTGGTTGCAACAATATAAACGCAACTTTGTTGGATTAGAGAAGGAGGAATGGATTCAATTGTTAACATACAGGGAATATATACAGTTAAGGCTGGAACAGTTTGAGTTCTTAATGCCCGACACATTAGTTGATCACCCCCTAATTGACACAGTAAAGTGTCATTTTAGGTATAGAAAAACAGACAAGCAATGCCTTTTAGTTTTAAATCAGTATGGAAATAAAATTGAGTTTGACGGCGAACTATGGAGATCGTTTATACGATTGGGCATATTTTTTACGACTTTCTTATGCTGGAACACCCTTTTGAAAAATCAAATTACAAGCATTTATTATAATCATATTATTCCTAAATGTGCCCAGACACGACTGTGTGATATACGGTTATCCGATTTAAATGTAAATTATAGAAACGACGAGGAAATAGACTTGACTCGTTTATGCTTTGAAATTTCTAAAAAGATGAGCAGAGAAATAAAAAGGGACTCTGACAACTATAGAGAAATATTTTTGAAAAAAGAGTCTGACGTATAAGTAGGCGTCAGTACCAAACCCTTCTTCAGTCATAAATTTGCTTTGAAGAAGTACACTACAGCAATGGGAATAATTTCTACATTTGGCGTCACCTCAATCATGAAGAAAATTGACAATTTTCTAGCAGAGTATGAGGGAGTAATTTTTCCTGAACACCAAAAACTGATTGCAGAGTATAGAGAATATTTCATCAAATACGAGAAATGTAAAATTACAACATCGCAATATGGAGAACATTTAACGATATCCCCCTGGTCATCAAGCGAGACAACAACTGGTTGTGACACCTGCGCCTGCCACTTTTATATTATTCGTAAAGAAAAACTAGAACGTCTTATATCACAGTACACTAAATTAACAAATAGAATGATAAATAAAACTACTTAATCCTAAGCTAGAAAATTTAAACAAATTGTAAACATAAAGAAAACACAAAATAAATAAAATTACAAAAAAAAACTTGTAAAATAAAAACCTGTTGTCTCTATTATTGCCATATTTACTTGTGAACTATTAAACATAGGCTCAAACAGGTTAGAAAGGTGTAGGGCATAGGGCACGATCCAGTGCACCTACAATACAAAGTCATAAAACAACCAAAACAAACACTGAGCCTGTTATTAAAAATTGGCACGTAAACCCGAAGCCATAAAACTATAATAATTATGAGAAAACAAATCCAGAAGCCCATCCATACATTACCTGCATACATGATTACTCCTTGACCCTTGCCATACACACACACCCGCCCTTGTCAGTAGGTGTCTATAGGCGTGAAATTTACGATCGAACCTTTGTGCATCGCCCTTGGGTTCCCACACCGTAAAGAAAAATGGGTTGTTAACACTCTTCAGAAAAGGGAGAGTAAATTAAATATTTATAAGTCTGCGCACGTGCCTGATCGGACCCTTATCCCACCCCCGAAAAAGTAGCCGAACAAGCCGATGCGTGCACTTGTGCGCACGTGATCTCATTAGCCCTCACCACCTCAAATCTGAATTTTAATGAACGGCCCCTTACCAAATCCTAATTTTAATGATCGTCCCTTATCCCACCCCCGGAATAGTAGCCGAACAAATCGATGCGTGCACTTGTGTGCACTTGTTCTCATAAGCCCTCACACCTCTAATCCGAATTTTAATGATCGGGCACCCACGCTACTTCTGAAAAGGGACAAGCAATAAAATTTAACGGCCACTTTCCTCAACTCCCCCCCTCCACAAAAGGGACAAGCACTAACACGATCGGTCCCCTCACCCCCACCCCCGCAAAAAGTACTCGAACAAGTCGATGTGTGTACTTGTGTGCACTTGTTCTCATAAGCCCTCACCCCTCAAAAAGGGTCACTTGCGCCCATAAAACGATCGGTTCCCTCACCCCCACCCCCGCAAAAAGAATCACGTAGCGCCATTAAATGATCGCTCCCCTCACTCCCACCACAAAAAGGGTCAGGAACCTACATATTAATTAGGGTCACGTACCTGCACATCGAGGGTCACGTAGGGTCATAAATCATTAATTATTCACCCAGGGTAATAAAAGTGACAGCTACTTCCTGTCACAGAACATACAGTTCCCTACTACTATACAACTTACGGTGTTTCGCATGAAATGTATCTATTTCCTTACCCTGTGGATCCTCATCCATTTGACAAATCGCGGAGCAAGTTTAGCATTAAAATTCTGGGTGAATTTGCTAAAAGCGAAATTACGACGAAACACTTCTTGCCCTTCGCGGAATGATACGGGGTTGGACCGTAAGTTGTATTGAACCACGTTTTTCTCATAGGATTTCTTTATGTTGGGTTGAATATCTTTTCTCAGCAACGCTAAATTATCTGAACGTGATATGGGAGTCATGGGCTCATCTAATAATGATAACTCCTTTAGCAGTTTGTCGTCTGAACAATGAGTTATCATATTCAATCCGAAAAGGACTCGATGGCGAGCATCCTGAAAATTGGTGCAACGCCTCAAGGAGCCTCAATCCTCAAGGAGCACGAAATACCAGTAAGATGCTGGTCCCAATCGGTCTGATCATGTCTTAAATACGCGCGAATCGCCGCGAGCAGAGAACGGTTAACTCGTTCTGCAGCATTGCTCTGCGGGGAATAAAAAGCAGTAAACATATGCTTTATTCCAAGCTTTTTGTGCCACGCCCACTGGCCTGGCAAATCGATAACATGTCGATACACCTCAAATCGAAATTCGATTAAAGTTGAATATTTCCCACAATATTAAAGTTAGAAAGTTAGAATACCAAATTTGGCATGTAGATAGCTGGTGATCTCCTCCAAAACATGCGGCCCTGATTTCTCGGCCACGCCCACTAGAACGCCCCCCAGCGCCCCCGCCCAACAAAATCGGAAATGGCTATATCTCCCACAGTTTTAGAGCTAGAGCCACCAAATTTTTAATATATATTACTGGTAAGGTCACCCAAACATCACAGAAAATTTTTTGGCCACGCCCCCTTCCGCCTCCGTAATCGCTAAAATCTATATATTTACAAGCTCAAAACGGTAACACGTGAATAATTAACACAATTTTGAAGCTAGAGACACCAAACTTGGTACGTAGATTGCTGGTGACCTCCCCAAAAGATTGATATCCCAGCCACGCCCACTAGAACGCCCTCCAGTGCCCCCGCCTTAAAAAATCGGAAATTGCTATATCTTCCAAACTATTAGAGCTGGAGTCACCAAATTTTGAAGGTAGATTAGTGGTCAACTCTTCTAAATAATGGTACAAAAGTTTACCAACCACGTCCATTCCCGCCCTCTCTCGCCCCCGCAAAGTGCGAAAGCCTATATCTCCCACAATTTTAGAGCTAGAGTCACCAAATTTTAAACGTGGATGTCTGGTCACCCCTTTTAAAGCTCGGTAAGAAAATTTCCCGGCCATGCCCACTCCCGCCCACTCCCACCTTCTCCCGCCCCCGCAAATCGGGAAAGCTATACCTCCGACAATTTTGGAGCTAGAGGCACAAAATTTGGCAGAAAGTGTTTGTGTGACCTTCTCTTAATGTTGGCCACGCCCACCCCCGCCCATCCCCTACGAAATATAAAAATTCTATATTTTTTTCAAAATAAAAATAATAATTTCCGTGTACTGTAAACGAGTATTACGCAGTAGGTTACGTCCGACTGCAACGTTCTTACTGGTTTTTCTATGGTTTCTACCATGCGAGAGTGGGACGAAGTAACACTATCATAAGCTTGATTAAGCACATCAACTATGAGTCGATCGGGGACCCAAAGTTTCCACACAATATTTTCGCGCGAAGCATTCCCATTCGAGTGTTCGGTGAGTAGTAGGGAACTGTATGTTCTGTGACAGGAAGTAGCTGTCACTTTTATTACCCTGGGTGAATAATTAATGATTTATGACCCTACGTGACCCTCGATGTGCAGGTACGTGACCCTAATTAATATGTAGGTTCCTGACCCTTTTTGTGGTGGGAGTGAGGGGAGCGATCATTTAATGGCGCTACGTGATTCTTTTTGCGGGGGTGGGGGTTAGGGAACCGATCGTTTTATGGGCGCAAGTGACCCTTTTTGAGGGGTGAGGGCTTATGAGAACAAGTGCACACAAGTACATTGCACATCGACTTGTTCGAAGTACTTAGTTTGCGGGGTGGGGGCTGATGGGGACAGTGAACACAGTGTTACATCGACTTGTTCGAGTACTTTTTGTGGAGGGGGGGGGTGAGGAAAGTGGCCGTTAAATTTTATTGCTTGTCCCTTTTCAGAAGTAGCGTGGGTGCCCGATCATTAAAATTCGGATTAGAGGTGTGAGGGCTTATGAGAACAAGTGCACACAAGTGCACGCATCGTCTTGTTCGACTACTTTTCCGGGGGTGGGATAAGGGACGATCATTAAAATTAGGATTTGGTAAGGGGCCGTTCATTAAAATTCAGATTTGAGGTGTGAGGGCTAATGAGATCACGTGCGCACAAGTGCACGCATCGGCTTGTTCGGCTACTTTTTCGGGGGTGGGATAAGGGTCCGATCAGGCACGTGCGCAGACTTACAAATATTTAATTTACTCTCCCTTTTCTGAAGAGTGTTAACAACCCATTTTTCTTTACGGTGTGGGAACCCAAGGGCGATGCACAAAGGTTCGATCGTAAATTTCACGCCTATGGACACCTACTGACAAGGGCGGGTGTGTGTGTGTGTATGGCAAGGTTCAAGGAGTAATCATGTATGCAGGTAATGTATGGATGGGCTTCTGGATTTGTTTTCTCATAATTATTATAGTTTTATGGCTTCGGGTTTACGTGCCAATTTTTAATAACAGGCTCAGTGTTTGTTTTGGTTGTTTTATGACTTTGTATTGTAGGTGCACAGGATCGTGCCCTATGCCCTACGCCCTTCCTAACCTGTTTGAGCCTATGTTTAATAGTTCACAAGTAAATATGGCAATAATAGAGACAACAGGTTTTTATTTTACAAGTTTTTTTTGTAATTTTATTTATTTTGTGTTTTCTTTATGTTTAAAATTTGTTTAAATTTTCTAGCTTAGGATTAAGTAGTTTTATTTATCATTCTATTTGTTAATTTAGTGTACTGTGATATAAGACGTTCTAGTTTTTCTTTACGAATAATATAAAAGTGGCAGGCGCAGGTGTCACAACCAGTTGTTGCCTCGCTCGATGACCAGGGGCATATCGTTAAATGTTCTCCATATTGCGATGTTGTAATTTAACATTTCTCGTATTTGATGAAATATTCTCTATACTCTGCAATCAGTTTTTGGTGTTCAGGAAAAATTACTCCCTCATACTCTGCTAGAAAATTGTCAATTTTCTTCATGATTGAGGTAACGCCAAATGTAGAAATTATTCCCATTGCTGTAGTGTACTTCTTCAAAGCAAATTTATGACTGAAGAAGGGTTTGGTACTGAAGCCTACTTATACGTCAGACTCTTTTTTCAAAAATATTTCTCTATAGTTGTCAGAGTCCCTTTTTATTTCTCTGCTCATCTTTTTAGAAATTTCAAAGCATAAACGAGTCAAGTCTATTTCCTCGTCGTTTCTATAATTTACATTTAAATCGGATAACCGTATATCACACTGTCGTGTCTGGGCGCATTTAGGAATAATATGATTATTATAAATGCTTGTAATTTGATTTTTCAAAAGGGTGTTCCAGCATAAGAAAGTCGTAAAAAATATGCCCAATCGTATAAATGATCTCCATAGTTCGCCGTCAAACTCAATTTTATTTCCATACTGATTTAAAACTAAAAGGCATTGCTTGTCTGTTTTTCTATACCTAAAATGACACTTTACTGTGTCAATTAGGGGGTGATCAACTAATGTGTCGGGCATTAAGAACTCAAACTGTTCCAGCCTTAACTGTATATATTCCTTGTATGTTAACAATTGAATCCATTCCTCCTTCTCTAATCCAACAAAGTTGCATTTATATTGTTGCAACCAGATCATGGGGGTGAAACATCTTGTAGTTGAAAACCCACACTTTACTTTTAGCTGAAGATCTGCATAATATTCAAATCCGTAAATTAATTCATGGTCTTGTGGCTTTCTACACTTTCTCGGTTGGTTCAACTGCTGCGTGACCATTTTGATTGACATCTGGATCAAACTAACTTTGATATCACATACGCTTGCCTTTTAAGGCAGCGACTCTCAATCAGTCATATTAGTATGCTACAAAAAGTGGAGGCACGATGTTGAAGGTGGACAGGAACTCCTGCATTTTGCTTGACTTTCAATATTTATTTGGAAACGATAATCAGGTTTTTGTCAAGGAGCTGGCATTCATGCAGGGTGGTTCGGTCATTCCAAATTTTTTTCACTTCAAACCACCCTACAATATAAAGGAACTAGACGAAGTATCTCAAAAGACAAATTGCATAACCAAAGAATATGTAGATGGCTTGGAGTGGTCTGATGGTGATATTTCATATCTAGGCCTGGATGATATTTTAACACCATTAAACAGTTTCGCTACAGTCATCGTAAGGGGTGAAGCCAAGAAACAATTTTTAAGCAAATATTTGACTACAAAAATAATTGACTTGGACCTTGAAGAAAGGTTAATACACTTCCCCAGCTATTTTACAAATTGTAGAATACACAAAAAATCCTCAAACCAATGCGCGCTCAACAATCTATTTATTCTAATTATAATGTTCAAATTTCGAAATACAAGAAAAATTTTCGTAATTATGGAATGTTCAAATTTCGAAATACAAAAAAAAAAAAAAAAAAAAATTTTTTTTTTTTTTAAATTTTAAATAAGCGATGTTATTTTTTTAAATTTTAAATAACGTGTTATTTTATTTCATCATTAACAATAATAGGTATAATGTGGTGCATTAAAACGATGATCATTAAAATTCTCAAAAAAGTCCATCACAAATCGAGCATTTTTCAGAGCACATACTCCTATTTAATCCCATCCTTTATTTAGATGCGAGCCGCAGTCAGAGAAAAAGTTGTTATTCAACTCATGTAATTGCTGATAGCCACACTCTTCAACATTGTCTACTTGCTTATTTAAAAACTTCTCAAGAAATTTTTTTTTCTGCTCTCCTTTGGTAATGATATTCATATCTTTGACAACATCACGAAGGTAATTCCTGACTTCAATAAAGTTAGCCCGCCCATCATTCCAACAAAGCTGATGATGATTTTTGGTTAACCAGAGTGCTGTTTTTCTAGCCTTCTTTGATAATTTGAGAAAATCATGCGGGGCTCGTACAAGGTAATGTATGTTTTGGTTTCGTTCATTTTTGAACACTGCAGCTATTTCCTTCAAAATAAAATTGTTGGTGTTTCCATAAAATCCTTGAACATCAATAGCAACTTGTTCTAGATCCATTTTTAGAGCTTGTTTGTTTTATTGCTAGCACTAAACAATGCGCTGAACTAGTCCAGTCAACGGTGTATACTCAACTAATCGATCATGCATAAGCAAACAATATACTTTTGTGTTCCTAGTACTTGCTTTCTCCAACTCGATAGAAACTCTTACATCAATTGGCCCCGTTTTAACTGTCTTATTCTGATGAGAAAGATCAACAACAATAATCGGCGCCTTTTCTTTAAACTCCGTAGGTGAAAGCAACGGACGAGGCTCTTTCATATAATAACTCTGCTGGAAATTTGTGTACATGTCATATAGGCTGGCGAAACGTTCTCGCCTAAAATTAACATTCATGTCATCGTACGGATACGATTCAGAATTCAAGTACACTTTTATGTTTCTTAATTCATTTTGAATTAGTGCACCATTTTGTGTAAAGGCAATTACCGCAAAACGAGGACGCTCTCGATTGGCAGCAAGCTTCACATTCCATATATGGTGGGAGCCCTCTGCCAGTGCGGGATTAAGATAACAGTCCCAGCTACGAAATGCTATTGGTAGTGAACCGCCGATCTTAGTCAAACTAAACATACTCAATTTCTTTTCATCGCTAAGTGTAACATGTGGTATTTTCCAGGTTATGTTGGAAATATTCAATTTAAACTCATTAGCACCAATTTTAGAATGAAATGCATCATCCATACTTTTAGTCATGAGTAGTATAAGTTCATGCTTACAATTTAACAAGACTTTATTATAGTCTTCTCCAAATCCAAGTAAGAATTTAAGAGGAACAGAGAAATTAAAATATCCACCGTTTGCTAGCTCTCTATCCCTTCCATTGAACCATCCAGAATTACTCAGCATGTGGCTCTCGTTCTTATTTAATGAAATATAGTTTTTTATGGTTGTTGTTGTGCCAACAAAGCGCGTGCGGTCGATTTCAATGCCATTCAATTCATAACGAATTTCATCAAATAAATAACCCATGCAATTGTTTTTTAATTTACCTTCGTTAGTAGACGTGTTGTCAGCCAAACAAATTGAGCCCTCAATATTAACAAAACTCTCGCACGGTAATACATAAAGATCCTGATTTTGGATTGTAATTCGAACTTCATCATTACTCTTAAATGATTGAAGATACGGCGAGTAGCTGTGATATTCTTTTTTTATTATACTCTCATCGGAATAGGGCTTCTCTCGAACATTCAATATATTACTCATTGCTTTCTGATTATAAAACCCAAAGACTTTAAAAATAATTTATTTTCAACTGTGAGCGTCCCCCTTGCTGATCTTGCTCCTTCTATGTTAGAATTCAAAGTGCTTGTAATGGGGTGATTACACGCATATTTATTATAAATAATCATTGTCGCGGTCTTAGATGTAAGCGAACTGTAACGCTTTCTTCACGTAAATTAACTAAATTTCCATCTTGATCAACAATCCGTAATATTAATGTCTGTATCTCTCTCGTGTTCACCGGCAAGTAAATCAGATTGATAGGCTTCTCACTCATTTTATAGCCTGGTGGTACGTTGAGAGCAAATTCATGCAATGAATGACTCGATACTTCATTTACATATTACACTCCAAGCGAATTGTATTCACTTTTAATATATCAACAGGCTGATCTGAGGTGTGCACAGTATTTGGCTGTAGCTCCCTTTTATGAAATCCAAATAATTGACCAATGGTGCGCTCTCTATTAAAATATACGGGGTGTGCCTTTGTTGAAATTACAACTTGAAGTGTGTTGTTATTGCTCTCGATGAGCGGATGATTTAATTTATTAGGTTCTACTTCCTTCATTTTCTCTAAAATGATGTCACTTATGTCATTTAACTCGTAGGACCCCACAGGAATCTCGAATACGTGCTCCCCAATATGGAATAAATTATTATCGTGATCCACATTTGGAATCGAGTTGTACATATGAAAATCGATAAGAGCACATTCATAGTCCCTCTGTAGTATAATAGGTGGAAAGTAGTTTGCCACCAGAGTTGAACTGCACCCCGTTAACGTGAGTGTTGTTGACATTTTGACAATTTAAAAGTAAGTGAAACACCAACGAACGAACTTGGTATTTTATTTCAAATTCGAATGAAGTCTGCAAATCCTCGTCTATAGCGCCCACTTTCTATTGGATCATCCTTACTAATCAAAAGAAAGCCATACCTTTCTTTCCAACAAAATTGACAAATTTTCTTAAATGAATCAAAATTCATATCAACGCCCACATGATCTCGATACACATGTTTCATGTTTAGCTCATCTTGTTTAAACATTATAATCAGGTTTGCATTATCACGAACAAGATGCTTCGGAATGCGTGTATATGTTTGACATAAATAAAACGCATCAATGTTGCTATGTCGCCCCATACAAAAGTACGCGCGTATATTATTTTGTTTCTCACACACTACATCATCAAATATCATTATCGAGTTCTTTTTGGCCTTCTCTGGAGCTATTACACTTTCGTTTTCAGAATATGTAAAATACCCCATACCCTTTATTGGACTCACGAGTTTTTTTAAATATTCGTATTTAGGTTGAAATAACGATTTTGAATACAAGTAAATATTCTCGAATTTTAGTCCATTAGGACTCTCAATCAAACTAATCATGACATTCGTTTTCCCGCAATTAGAAGGCCCAACAATTAGGGCTCTAATTGAGTTGGGTAATAAGCTACTGTGTTTGATCGTTTGTTGTCCATTATTTTTTGTATCGAAATTTCTCACTTCTATATCTGTTTTCTGTTTTATTATACGCATATTAGATATGGGTTTTCCCAAAAGTACGTCACTCATTAACAGCTCTTTGAAGAATAATGACCTATTAAAATGGTAATGCACTTTTATAAACCAATTAGTAATAAAATTAACGTCTACCGCGGAGGAGGTATCATAAATAAAATAATCAACTCCCTGCCAGTCGAACTACACATACCAGGCTACCAGTTTTGTGGCCCAGGTACGAAACTCCAGTCACGTTTAGAGCGCGGTGAAAAGGGAATAAATCCCTTAGACGCCGCCTGCAGAGAGCACGACATAGCATACTCAAACAACAAAGACTTAAAAAAACGTCACATAGCCGATACAGTTTTAGCGGAAAGAGCGTGGGAGCGAGTTAAAGCATCTGACAGCAGTATTGGAGAAAAAGCCGCAGCGTATTTCGTAACTAACGCAATGAAGACAAAGAAAAAATTTGGAATGGGACTCAATCAGAGGAAAAAGAACTCAAAACCAAAACCATGTGAAAAGAAGAAGAAATTTATGCATGCAGTTAGAACGGCTTCGAGGATGTTAAAAAAGAAAAAACCATATGATATTCACTCTGCAATCCAAATTGCTAAAAAAGTCATAAACAAGTCAATCGGACAGCAGAAAAAAGATGTGGTAATTCCACGGATAATTAGTGTTCCCAAAGTGGGTGGTTTCTTGCCGCTTGTACCGATTTTAACAGCACTTGGAGCGTTAGGAGGACTTGCATCCGGTGGCTCAGCAATTGTTAAAACCATTAACAGCGCTAAAAACGCAAGAAAACAACTAGATGAGAATAAGCGACACAATAGAAAAATAGAAGCAATTGCTTTAGGCAACGGACTGTATCTCAAGCCATATCAAAAGGGATACGGTATATCAACTGCTCAAAAAAACTAGTAGCCGAGCTACCCAATAAACCACTTTCAAACATTGATATTATGAATTTTGCGCGCAAGCATATTCCTAATTTCAGAGGCGTATATATGAGAGACTCACTTCCAAAACGTGCTCGTAAAAGGGAGTGTGGCATCATTAACTTAGATTCGTCAACAGGAGGTGGAACTCACTGGGTAGCTTATTATAAAACGGAGAAAGAAAGTCGATATTATGATAGTTTTGGGAATTTGCCGCCACCTTTAGAGCTCATTAGATATTTAGGAGAAGACATTAAATATAATTATACACAAGATCAACGCTTTGATACTTTTAACTGTGGACACTTGTGTTTAAGGTTTCTATTAATGAATTACTCAAAAAGAGCTGCCTCATAAAAATTCTTTTAAGCTGTTTTTAAAAGGCTATTTAATAAAGATTTTTAAATTTGAAATATTTACTTGGAATTTTAATATTGCGAGGGTATATAACGATTAATACGTTTTATATTTTGTTAGTCTGAAAAGGACAATAGTGTGCATCACACATTATTCGATCAAAAATCATTCAGAAACAACAAAAAAACCACTAAACCACTCAGAAACAACAAAAAAAACAACTCGGAAACAGCAAAATAACCACTCAGAAACAGCAAAAAAACAACAATAAAACCACTAAACCACACAGAAACCACTCAGAAACAACTCAGAAACAGCAAAAAACCAACTCAGAAACAACAAAAAACCACTAAACCACTCAGAAACAGCAAAAAACCACTAAACTAGTGGTTTCGTGTATAAGAAAATGAAGGAAAATCTTTTGAAGGAATTGACAAAGACGAGAAACGAATTAAAACGAAAATTTCAGAGTATAAAATTAGGGAGAGCAGAAAATGAGTATCAATTAGAGGAAACATTTAAACCAATTACACAACCCCTTAAAAAACTAATTAATGGTAATATACTATCTAATCAACCTATGAAAATCAAGAAAGAAGAAAAAAATTATATAAAAAGAGAAATAAAAGCAGATCAAGACTATGGTGATATATCAAATGTTGCATATGACGAGGAAACCACAGTCGAGCAGTTCTATTCTCAGCCTTTTGTGTCAAGTGAAAGCAATAACCAGTCCACAGTAACAAGCAATGATAGTTATAATTTCAACTTGAGTGAGTTGGAGCGAAAGGGTGAGCTTGATAAAGCATTTGGTCCCTATAGGAAAAGCGGAGAAGTGCTAATGGGAAGAAGTAAAATAAATATAAATGAAAATGAAATAATATTAGAAACCGGTGAAAGATGGAATCTGACGCCAGGTCTGTATTCCCTAATCTACCTAAAAATCCCTCAAGGCTATGATGAAGCGGATTTGGTAGCATATCAGGAAATTTTAACAAAAACAAATGCTCATAAAAGGCAGCACCTGCCTAACGAAGGTCTCAAGGGCAATCGTTCTAAAAAAATATCTCACGGTCATAAAAAAACTATTTCCAAAAATAAGTACTCCTATCGCAATGTCTACGCCGAACCGCCATACAAAATCTTTTCATGAAGGGGGAAGCCTAATGACACTTAATGCAAACAAGCCTAATTATGTATACTGGGATGATCCTAATGAGATCGTTAATAGACTGCGACTTCTAGTTGCATCACAATCAGCTGGCCATAGTAATCATAACAATGAAATAATTTCAATAATTGAAGAGCTGCGAGAAGCGAAAATAATTTTCTAAATAAAAACAGGATGTTCCATCATTAAATTAACAATATTAAAATGCCGCTTGACAAGTTCGGTCATTTCTCCTCCAGCCACACTTCAAATCACAGCAGTATTTTGAAAAAACCGATTCCTGGTATATTGACAGATAATGAAAACAACATAATTTTTTCAAACAAACGCCTTAAAAATGTGGGTGACCCCCTAGAAGATAACGACGCGTGCACTAAAATATTTGTGGAACATAAAATAGAGAAGACGATGAGAAAAAAAGATAATCTCTTAATTGATCATATTATGTCAAATGAGAAACTAATGAGTGAGATAGCATCGGCCTGTCACAATAAATTAAATGAAAATAAAAGTGAAACGCGAGACGTGGAAAGAATACTTAAGGAATACGTTAACTCGGAAATTACATCATTAAGGCACATAATTACCACTGAAAATCAAAAGATTATAGCTAGAATGGATGCATTTAAAGCCAATATATTTTCATTTATCACAAACGCCACCGACTTCAAACAACGCACCGGATAGGGGCGAGTGATTTCCATCTCCCGGCACATCCATATAAATAACACTGCTACACGTGAATAAGAAGTTAAAGGCTTAATGTTCGTTGACTAGTTTGGTCAGTTCTCTAATGGGCGAAGCAAAGAGAAATATGAGCTCCAATTGTTGGACATGCTTATGGATAATGAGCAAAAATATTGATGGACAAAACAGACGAATTAAAAACATCAGTAACCCAATGGAAGAAAAAGACGCGGTTAACAAAAATTTTCTATAGTCGAAAATCAATGAAACGACGCAATACATGTACACACTTATAACTATAGAAAATAAAAAATAAAAAGTAAAAAGCAGTTTAGAAAAACTCATTGATAGCACAACAAGTGAAGGTGACATTAAGAATAGGAAATAAATTAAAGGGAATTGATAAGAATCATGACTAAAAGAGAATTAATTAATGAGTTACATGCGCCAGCCCGTAAAAACTTTAAACGTCGACGTGTTATTTTAAAAGGAATTGATGACCTTTGGCAAGCAGACTTGGTGGAAATGGGAAAGTACTCTTCATCAAATAAAGGGTACAAATTTCTCCTAACTGTTATCGACGCATTCTCTAAGTATGCATGGGGTGTCGCATTGAAAACAAAATCCGCTAAAGAAGTTGCTACCGCTTTATCGAGCATTTTCAAACTTGGACGAATTCCCAAGAATTTACAAACCGACGATGGGAAAGAGTTCTTTAATGGTACTTTTAAAAACTTATGTGAAAAAAATAGTATAAACCACTATTCTACATATAGTGGGTTAAAGGCGTCTATTGTTGAACGTTTTAATAGAACTCTGAAGGAAATGATGTGGCGTGAGTTTAGCTTCAAAGGTACATTTCATTGGATTGAAATGTATAATAAATTAATTGATGAGTATAATCGGAAACATCATAGAACTATTAAAATGGCACCAATAAAAGTGAGCTCATTAAATGAAGATAAACTGCTAAATACCGTTTACAATCATATTAAAATTTTTAATGGGGCAAAATTACGTGTGGGTGACTACGTTCGTATAAGCAAACATAAACATACATTTGAAAAGGGATATACCCCAAATTGGACAACTGAAATATTTAAAATTAAACGAATACAACTTACGCACCCCACTACATATTTATTAGAAGACTATCAGGGTGCACCGGTTCAAGGCGGTTTCTATAAAGAAGAGCTAAGGAAAACGCGTTACCCGAATACATATCTAGTTGAAAAGGTAATAAAACGAAAAAACGACAGAGTTTTTGTTAAATGGCTGGGGTTTCCCAATGAACACAACTCCTGGATAAACAAGAATGAGGTGCTGTGAATAAAATCAAACAATCCCGACAAAGTCATAAAAACACCCCCGACAAAGTCGTAAAAACATCACACACAGGCACGTGCACAGGCACGCGCATGCGCTCGCGCACATGCATACCGATCATCGAGCTAGGCAACATCTGAAATAGATCTGTAAGAGAATACCTGTAATAGAATACACTACTCAGTTTTTCAATAAAAGACAATGAAATGAAATTCATACTGTAGCGAAATTTGGCCACAGTTATATGGCTTCGCCACGGGTAGCCGAGCGGATTAACTTATTTGGTTGGTGCGGGTCAGTTCCACGCCAATATCCCCAAGAAACACTAGAGATCACTTGCAGCTTTATCGGTTCTTTATTAGGCCACGTGCTATTGAAGGCCTTGTTACAATATCCGAGGCACGTTGTTATCGTGCCGAAGTCCAGAAAAAGAAGAGATCAAAAAGAGATGGTCTAATGGGCAGCTTAGGGGTGGGGGCTTAATGCGATATATCGATAAAACGATCAGGATCAGCTGTGTTCTCCGAACAAAAATAACTACATAGCAGGAATGGTAAAACGGACCAAAGTTGGTTCCGCTGTTGTCGTTACATTGCCCTCCTCTGAGACTGGAGCCTCCTGGCCGAGTACATTTGGGGCAGAACCTTGGTACGGCGCGCGCCAGTTGACGTGGACAGTTCGGGTCGTACGTTTTCCGGGAAGACGCACCTCGTAGACCAGGTCGGAGTGGCGGCGAATCACGGTTGTTGGTCCGATCCAATCGGACTGCAGCTTTGGGCATCGGCCGACTCTGCGCATTGGGGCGTACAACCACGTTAGGTTGCTGGTCACGAACTCGGCAGGGTGCGACCGAAGATCATACCTCGCTTTGTTAACTGCGGCGGCGGACTGTAGATTTTGGCGGGCTGTTTGATAAGTCCTATAGAGTCCCTCTTGTAAGTGTTGCACAAATGTTGGATACCTGATAGATTCGGTCGAAGGCCGACCGTACATCAATTCGGTGGGCAGACGAAGCTTGCGACCCAGCATCAATTGAGCGGGTGAAAAGCCCGTAGCCTCGTGAGGAGCCGAGCGGTATGCCCACAGCGCTAAGGGCAGCAGCTGGTCCCAGTCTCATTGATCTGCAGCGACGAATTTAGCTAAGTAGTCCAGGAGCGTTCGGTTGAAGCGTTCGACCATTCCATCGGATTGGGGATGTAACGGGGTTGCGTGAGTTTTCTCCACCCCGAGGATACGAAGGCAGGCTTGGAACACTTCCGACTCGAAGTTGCGACCTTGATCTGAGTGGAGGATAAATGGGGCACCAAAACGGCAAAATATCTCTTGTATAAGGGCTCGGGCAACACTTTCCACCGTCTGATTTGGGAGGACGATGCCTTCCGGCCATTTGGTGAAGTAGCACATGACCACCGCAATGTACCTGTTGCCACGAGAGGTGGTGGGCAGTGGACCCAGAATGTCGATAGCTACGCGTTCCATGGGGGCGCCAATAGTGCTGGGTTGCAACCGACCCACAGTGCGACGAAAAGGGCCCTTTCTGGCGTTACATTCAGGGCAGCGTGCGCACCAGATCGCCACATCTGCACTCTGTCCAATCCAATAATAGCGCTTCTTTATCTTGGCCAGCGTTTTTCTGATCCCGAAGTGGCCTCCGGTAACAGCGTTGTGTACGCTACGCATAGTTGGCTCCTGCAGGGAACGGGGCACTACAGGCACTGCGTCGCCTTCCTTGTTCTTAGTCATTAGCACTCCGCCATCTAAGTGCAGGATGCTAAACATATGCCAATATGCTTTAACTTCGGGGCTCTCGCCCCAAATGGTGCATTCGGGGGGCCGTTCTGCTTTGGTCAGCCAAGAAATTACCCGTGCTAGGGTCGGGTCCTCGCTCTGACGTTGAGCATAGTCCATCGTTTGGATCTGCAGAAACATAACGCCTTGGTTATCGTTCTGTTCTGCTTTTTCACACACGCGGCATTCGCCGCATGGTCGGCGCGAAAGACTGTCCGCGTTTCCGTGTTGTTTCCCGGCGCGGTGCTGGATCTCCATGTCATACTGTTGCAGACGCTCGATCCAGCACGCGACTTGACCTTCGGGCTCGCGGAAGTTGTAGAGCCATTTCAGCGAAGCATGGTCGGTGCGGAGCACAAATCTTCGCCCGAAAAGGTAGTGATGGAAGTGTTTGGCGGCCAGAACCACTGCTAGCAATTTCCTCCTCGTGACGCAATAGTTGCGTTCTGCGGCGCTAAAAGTCTTGCTGTAATACTCCAAAACACGCTCTTGTCCATCCTATTGTTGGCTGAGCACGGCTCCGGCGCCGTGATTAGAGGCGTGTCTAGGATAAACAAACCACGGGGATCCGGGAAGGTAAGAACTGGTGACTTTGTTAACTTGTCCTTGAGAGTGTTAAAAGCCTCCTCGGCAGCCGGGGACCAGATAAAGATACGCCTGGCTTCGGTAAGCTCATGCAATGGCCGAGCTATGGTGGCAAAGTCCGGGATGAATTTACGGTAGTAGGAACATAGTCCTACGAACGACCGCACATCTCTCTGGGTCCGGGGCTGTGGCCAGTCTGTTACTTGATTGATCTTCTCAGGGCATGCCCTCAGGCCCTGGGGGCTCACGATATGGCCCAAATAAGTAACCTCAGTGCGAAAGAAGTGGCATTTATTTGGGCTCAACTTTAGACCAGCGCTTACCAAGCGATCGAACACTTGTTGCAAGTGGATCAGATGTCCTTCCGCCGCACTTGAATGGACGATGATGTCGTCTAAGTAGACCAGTACCGACTTCCATGCGGCACCAACAAACAGGCCGTCCATCAGTCGTTCGAAAGTGGCCGGAGCGTTGGTCACGCCGAAGGGCGTGATAGACCGGCGTCGCACACAAATGCAGTCTTTGGCCGTGACTCTTGATCCATTTCCACCTGCCAGTAGCCGCTCTGTAAGTCCATGGTCGAGAACCAAGAGGAACCATGTAGGGTCGTCAAGATGTCATCTATCCTGGGCAGTGGGTAGGAATCCTTGATAATGATAGTGTTAAGGCGTCGATAGTCCATACAGAATCGCGTAGAGCCATCCTTTTTTCGCACTAAGACCACGGGCGATGCCCAGGGGCTGTTAGAAGGGCGAATTATACCTCTGGACTGCATATCGATTATGAGTCTATCCACCTCCGATTTATGAGACAGCGCCACTCGCCGAGGTGGCTGTTTGATGGGACGCGAGTGGCCTGTATCGATAGTGTGGCGTGCCAAGCTGGTGCGCCCAGTATCATCATTGCTTCGCGCGAACACATGTTCATAGCGTTCTAGCAAGTGTAGAAATTGGGCGCGTAACTTTACGGGTAGATCTTTCGGTTGCAGAGAATTCCAGTCAATTTGAGCTTGCCCGGGCGTTGGGTGGCGGTCTCCAGTGAAAGGGGATACTTCCACTGGCTCCAGATGGCCCAATATCGTTAGCGTGTGGGCTCAGGTTTAACACGCGTAATGGCCGTGCCATAGCTGGGGTCCACGAGAGAACTACCTAAAACAATATCGGCGGGTAGTTGGGAGTGTATTCCACGTTCCAAGATAAACAGTGGTGGTTGACTCGGTGACGAGCAGTCCACTTGAATATGTGTGTCGCTATATGGCGGGATACTAGTGGAGACTGCGGCATATAACAGGCTGGGTGGTGCTGAGTTAGGCACATGTAGATACTGAGCCCCACTCAAAGTTCAGACAGCGCTCTTTTAAGTCCACGGTGGCCTGGTGACGTAGTAAGAAATCGACGCCAAGCAGGCTGGGCGTATCGCCTTCCACTAACAGAAACTCGTGCTTCAGTGGTCTGCCCGCTATAGTCAATCCTACTGTGGATCGTGCGGTGGCCACAAACTGTTCTGAGGAGGGGCCTTGTAAAGTAACCTGACACGGGGTGACTGGCAGCTGTTGCTTAAGATCGTTGCGATTTAACAACGAAACAGCTGCGCCCGTATCAACGACAAGTCGGACTATACGCTTCTGCAAAAAGATAAAACAATGTAAGCTCTGTAAGCCTAGTGTACCAAGTCTATACGTAGTTTGTGTGGAAGGCATAGCGGTCCCGCGGTGGGCGGACTTCATTGAACCGCCTTTTAAACTGTGGTCGGCTGTCGGGACGCTGCTTGAGGTTCCGAGCCGAGTTGTTGGCTGCTCCTGGACCACTCCTGGCGGCGATTCATCAAACAACATGGTCAGGACGGTCTCCACTTCTCGAGGAGGAGACTGGAGTCCTGTAGAGGGTTGTTTGGGAGGCGGCGGGTCCGTGGCGAGGGGCTTCAATAGGTCCCGTGGCGACGACGTGGTCGCATGAGAATCAACCAACGGTGGATGCGCACTTAGTCCGGCCGGCGGCTTAGCGAACAACGGGGACAGGACGGCTTCAACTCCTTGCGGAGGAGACTTAGGTCCAGTAGCGGGTTGTTTGGGCGGCGGCGGGTCCGTGGCGAGCGGCTCCAGCAGGTCCCGTAGCGACGACGTGGTCGCAGGAGGATCAACCAACGGTGGATGCGCACTTAGTCCGGCCGACGGCTTAGCGAACAACGGGGACAGGACGGCTTCAACTCCTTGAGGAGAAGACTTAGGTCCAGTAGCGGGTTGTTTGGGCGGCGGCGGGTCCGTGGCGAGCGGCTCGAAAGGGTGACGCGTGGCTGTCTTTCCAACCAGGCGTCTACGCGGCGGCTCTTGGGTACTCTCTCCGGGCGGCAGGTCATCAAACAACGGGGTCAGAACGGCTTCAACTTCATTGAAGGGAGACTTAGGTTCTTCACAGGGTTGTCTGGGCAGCGGCGAGTTCAGAGCGAGGTGTTCCGTTAGGTTGCGGGATATGGGCGTGGCGATGTTGAGATCAGAACTCTGCGAAGCCGTTTTCTCAAACGGCTTATTGGTCGTGTCTTGGGACTTTGGATGCTTATTGGGGCTGTTTTGGCTATTTGCCAACCTTCGCCCCTGAAGGCTGGCTTGCTCTAGTTTCCCGTATGTGTCGAAGTGGCTACCGGTCGGCTTGAGGTGCTCGCATTTCTCTGACGCGATTTCCTGCCAATCCTATTTGGGGACTCTACTTGAGTCGGGGGCGTCACCGTGGTGACGTTTAGCACAGTGCCATTGGTTCTCCGTCGGCATTGCGCCTCCAAACGACTCGACATGTCCAGCGCTTCCGTGAGTGAGTGTCTGTGGCTTACTAGCAAGAATTAGCACCTGGTAGGTCGTCTCACGGATGCCGTCTATGAACCGCTGTACCATAATGCTGTGGTAAGTGGCAGGCGGTAATTCGCCGAAGACGGCTTGACCTAGCCGTTCCAAGTCCATCGCGAATTCTTCTAGCGATTCCTTGGGCCCTTGCACACGATTGTGGAACACGTGGTACCCAGTATGGGTACTCAGAGAAAAGTGTTCCCGCATGGCCGTAGTCAGCGCATCGTAAGAGCCCAACGTTGTTTCTGGCAACGTAGCTTGGAATTGTTGGGCCCGGCCACGTAAGCTCATATAGAGTTTCCGGCATTTCTTTTTTTCCGACCAATGGTACTCTGCCATATCGTCTAGCAGTCTTTGAAACTCGGTCCAAGGTCGAGTCCCGTCGTATACGGGGGGTGGCTCCGTATCTACCATTTCCAATAATCCCCATGGATAGGTGAGATTAGCAGCCGCCGAGTTCCCTGCGGGGGCAGAGGAGGAAGCTCTTGGGCCTGTGCCGGCAGTTTCAGTTGCCGTAGCGGCTGGCGGTACCAATATAGGAACAGTCTGGCCGAGATGCCGTGACGTGTTCTCTTTTTCGGCCGCCGTTTGCTGGGGCTCAGGCAGCGGCTTCGTAGCACCGCAAGTTCCCGCTCCTGCTGGCAGCAACGATATTCGCGGTGTACTCGACATAAGCCCATCGTTTGCGGGTGGGGGCGTGGCGGCGGCTGTGGTCACAGCGGCGCCGATGCCCCCCACGGTGCCGTAAGAACCCAGCAAGCCGTTTAGGATGGTGCATTCAAACGAAGATCACATCTGTTGAAACTTCTACTCGAACAGCTGCTCTCGGGCGTCCATTCGGTTGTCCAAGTGAGCCGTGCGTCGTTCCAACGACCGATCCCGGGCATCTAGGCGATTGGCCAGCGTGTCGGCCAGCCTCTGTTGCGCCTCTAGCAACGTCGTCACTAATGTTTGCTGTTGCGAGGCTGTCTCTAATGACGCCTGGCGTTGGCGAGAAGTCCGTTTAGGCATGGTGGGCTGTGTCTTTGCAAACACATTTAAACATAACCCCACACCTGACACCAGTGTAGCGAAATTTGGCCACAGTTATATGGCTCCGCCATGGGTAGCCGAGCGGATTAACTTATTTGGTTGGTCAGTTCCACGCCAATATCCCCAAGAAACACTAGAGATCACTTGCAGCTTTATCGGTTCTTTATTAGGCCACGTGCTATTGAAGGCCTTGTTAGAATATCCGAGGCACGTTGTTATCGTGCCGAAGTCCAGAAAAAGAAGAGATCAAAAAGAGATGGTCTAATGGGCAGCTTAGGGGTGGGGGCTTAATGCGATATATCGATAAAACGATCAGGATCAGCTGTGTTCTGACCAAAGTTGGTTCCGCTGTTTTCGTTACAATACATATAATAACAGCTATCCAGTCAGCGGGTCCCTTACCTAAGCTTAAGATGTGCTCTCGTTCTTTCTCGTCAGAATCAACCATCTAACGAGAATAGCTAGACGAGCACAAAGAATGTCGCGCTCACACATAAACACATACTATAACAACTGTACATTAGTCGGTAAGCAGAAAACGAACGTCGAGTCAGTCTTGATCGTGCGATTGAATAATTAGAAAGTACTGCGCAAACCTCTTCGTCGGGACATCATTAATTCCTTCCAAACTATGTCCTACCTCTCCTCTGTCTCCTTTCTAGCTCCTCTCTCCTCCGCCTACTCTTTATCTCCTCTCTCTCCTCTCTATGTCCTATGTCTCCTCTCTCTCTCCTCTGTCTCCTCTCTATGTTCTCTCTCTCTTCTTCCTCCCCTCTATCTGCTCTCTCTCCTTTGTCTCCTCTCTATGTCGTCTCTCTCCTCACCATGTCCTCTCTCTCCTCTGTCTCTTCTCAATGTCCTCCCTCTCCTCTGTCTCCTCTCTATCTCCTCTGTCTCTTCTATATGTCCTCTCTCTCTTCTGTCTCCTCACTTTCCCCTGTCTCCTCTCTCTCCCCTGTCTCCTTTCTCACTCCTCTGTCTTTTCTCCATGTCCACTCTCTTCTCTCTATGGCCCCTCTCGCCTCGGTCTCCTCTATAGCTCCTCTCTCTCCACTGTCGGCTATCTATCTTCTATCGCTCCTCTCTCTCCTCTCTATGTCCTCTCTCTCCTCTCTATGTCCTATCTCTCCTCTGTCTCCTCTCTAGCTCCTCACTCTTCTCTGTCTCCCTTATTCTCCTCTGTCTCCTTTCTATCTCCTCTGTCTAGTCTCTATCCCCTCTGTCTTCTCTCTATGTCCACTCTCTCCTCTCTATGTTTTCTCTATTCTCTGCCTCCCCTCTATCCACTCTCTCTCCTTTGTCTCTTCTCCATGTCGTCTCTCTCCTCTCTATGTCGTCTCTCTCCTCTCTATGTCCGCTCTGTCATCTGTCTCTTTTCTATGTCCTCTCTCTCCCCTGTCTCCTCTCTCTCTCCTCTGTCTTCTCTCCTCTGTCTTCTCTCCTCTGTCTTCTCTCCTCTGTCTTCTCTCTACGTCCACTCTCTCCTCTCTATTTTCTCTCTCTCCTCGGTCTCCTCTCTAGCTCCTCTCTCTCCTGTGTCTCCTATCTATCTTCTATCGCTCCTCTCTATCCTCTTTCTGTGCTGTCTCTCCTCTCTATCTCCAATCTCTCGTCTGTCTCCACTCTATGCTCTCTCTCTTCACTGTCTATTCTCTATCTCCTATCGCTCTTATCTCTCCTCTGTCTCCTCTCTATGTCCTCTCTCTCCTCACTCTCATCTCTATCTCGTCTCTCTCCTCTATATCCTCTCCACATCCTCTCTCTCTCCGCCTCCTATCTACTTTCTCTAAACTTTTAGTGCTTCTTGCACTAAAGACTTTTCACACCAAAACCGCAAGCTCTACTTGTGTTTGTGAGAATCTCGTAGAAAGGCGGTATTTAGACAGCACAAGAAAACTCACTAAGGGGAACGATGTGTGACCGAAGAAGAGACACTGAGCGAGAGAGACAGATTCTGAGGCACATCAGCTGGATACATCTCCCCACTCCTCAATCACCTATCTCTCCTCTGTCTCCTCTCTATGTTCTATCTCTGCTCTGCCTCTCTCTCTTCTCAATCTCCTCTATCTCCACTCTATCTCCTATCTCTCCTCTATCTCCACTCTATCTCCTATCTTTCCTCTGTCTCCTCTCTATGTTCTCTCTCTCCACAGTCTCTTCTCTATCTCCTCTCCCTCCTCTGCCTCCTCTCTATCTCCTCTCTCTCGGCTGTCTCCACTCTATGTCCTCTCTTTCCCCAGTCGACTCTTTTGCTGCTCTCTCTCCCCGACTTCCTCTCCAGCCTCTCTCTCCTCTGTCTCCATGCTATCTTCCATCTCTCCTCTATCTACTCTTTATGTCCTATCTCTCCTCTTTCTCCGCTCTAGCTCCTCTCTCTCCTCTGCCTCCTCTCTATCCCCTCTTTCTCCTATGTCTCCTCGCTATGTCCTCTTTCTCCTCTCTCTCCTCTCTAACTCCTGTCTCTCCTATCGATCTCCTATCTCTCCTCTGTCTCCTCTCTATGTCCCATCTCTCCTCTGCTTCCTCTATATCTCCTCTCTCTCCTCTGTCTCCTCTCTATTTCCTTTCTCTCCTCGGTCTCCTATCTATCTTCCATCGCTCTTCTCTCTCCTCTCTATGTCCTCTCTCTCCTCTGTCTCCTCTATCTCGTCTGTCTCTTCTCTAACTTCTGTCTCTTCTCTATCTCTTCTCTCTCCACAGTCTTCTCTCTATCTCCTCTGGCTCCTCTCTATGTCCTCTTTCTCCTCTGTCTCCTCTCTTCCTCGTCTCTCTCCTCTGTTTCCTCTCTATGTTCTTTCTCGCCTCTGTCTCCTCTCTATCTCCTCTGTCTTATCGCTCTCCTCTGTCTTCTCTTTAACTCCTATCTCCTAGCTCCTCTCTCTCCTCCGCTTTCACTCTATCTGCTCTCTCCTCTCTGCCTCCTCTCTATGTCCTATCGCTCCTATCTCTCCTTTGCCTCCTCTATATGTTCTCTCTCTCCTCTCTCCCCTGTGTCTCCTTTCAGTCATCTCTCTCCTATCTCTCCTCTGTCTCCTCTCTATGTCCTATCGCTCGTATCTCTCCGCTGTCTCCTCTCTAGCTGCTCTCTCTCCTCTGCTTTCACTCTATCTGCTCTCTTTCCTCTCTGTCTCCTCTCTATGTTCTCTCTCTCCTCTCTCCCCTGTGCCTCCTCTCTGTCATCTATCTCCCCTGTCTCCTCTCTCTGTTCACTGTCTTCTTTGTAACTCCTATCTCTCCTCTGTCTCCGCTCTATCTTCTGTCTCTCCTCTGTCTCCTCTCTATGTTCTCTCTCACCTCTGTCTCCTCTATCTCGTCTGTCTCTTCTCTAACTCCTGTCTCTCCTCTCTATCTCATCTCTCTCCTCTGTCTCATCTCTATCTACTCTCTCTCCTCTGTTCCCTCTCTATGTCCTTTCTCTCCTCTGTCTCTTCCCTATCTCCTCTGTCTCCTCCCTCGCCATTGTCTTCTCTTTAACTCCTATCTCTCCTCTGTCTCCTGTCTATGTTCTATCTCTCCTCAGTGTCGTCTCTATGTCCTATCATTCCTCCGTCTCCTCTTTAGCTCCTGTCTCTCCTCTCTAGCTCCTCTCCCTTCTCGGCCTCCTCTCTATCTCCTCTCTCTCCTCTGTATCCTGGATATATCCTCTTTCTCCTATATCTGTTCTCTAACTCCTACCTCTCCTATCTATCTCCTATCTCTCCTCTGTATCCTCTCTATGTCCCATCTCTCCTCTGTCTCCTCTCTTCCTCGTCTCTCTCCTCTGTATCCTCTCCATCTCCTCTCTCTCTTCCGTCTCCTGTTGATTTCCTCGGTGTGGAGCATTAAACATTCAGTGGTACTTGAACTAAAGACTTTTGACAGCCAAGAACCGCAAGCCCTACTTGAGTTTGTGAGTCTCTCGTAGAAGGGCGGTATTTACACAGCACAAGAAAACTCACTAAGGGAAACGATGTGTGACCGAAGAAGAGACACTGAGCGAGAGAGACAGATTCTAAGGCACATCAGCTGGATACATCTCCTCTCTCTTCTTCGTCTCCTCCCTATTTTCTCTCTCTCGTCTGTCTCCACTCTATCTCCTATGTCTCCTCTCTCTCCTCTCTATGTCGCATCTCTCCTCTCTCTCCGCTCTATGTCCTCTCTAACCTCTCTAACTCCTATCTCTCCTCTGTCACCTCTTCATCTCCTATCTCTCCTCTGTCTCCTCTCTTTCTCCTCTGTCTTCTCTCTCTTCTATATGTAAACTCTTTCCCCTGCCTACTCCCTCTCTCCTCTGTCTCCTATCTATCTCCTATCGTTCCTTTCTATCCTCTCTATCTCCTCTGTCTTCTCTCTATGTCCTCTCTCTAATCTCTATGTCCTCTCTCTCCTCTGTCTCCTATATATTTTCTATCGCTCCTCTCTCTCCTCTCTATGTCCTCTCTCTCCTCTGTCTCCTATCTATTTTCTATCGCTCCTCTCTCTCCTCAATCTCCAATCTCTCGTCTGTCTCCGCTGTATGTCCTATCTCTCCTCTGTCTCCTCTCTAGCTCCTCTCACTTTTCCGCTACCTCTCTATCTGCTCTCTCTCCTCTGTCTCCTCTCTATGTCGTCTCTCTCCTTAGTCTCGTCTATATCTGCTTCCTCTCCACGGTCTCCTCTCTAGCTCCTCTCTCTCCTCTGTCTTCTCTCTATGTTCACTCTCTCCTCTCTATGTTCTCTCTCTCCTCGGTCTCCTCTCTACGTTCTCACTCTTCACTGTCTCCTCTCTATCTCCTATCGCTCTCTCTCCTCAGTCTCATCATCTATCTCGTTTCTGTCCTCTGTATCCTTTCTCTCTCCGCCTTGTGTCCACTTCCTCGGTGTGTAGCACTAAACAGTCAGTAGTACTTGTAGTAAAGACTTTTCACAGCAAAACCGCAAGCCCTAATTGTGTTTGTGAGAATCTCGTAGAAGGGCGGTATGTAGACAGCACAAGAAAACTCACTAAGGGGAACGATGTGTGACCGAAGAAGAGATACTGAGCGAGAGAGACAGACTCTGAGGCACATCAGCTGGAAACATCTCCCCTCTCCTCTATCTCCTATGTATCCTCTGTCACTCTCCTCTCAATCGCCTATCTCTCCTCTGTCACCACTCTAGCTCCACTCTCTCCTCTGCCTATTCTCTATCTCCTCTCTATGTCCTCTGTCTCATCTCTATCTCCTCTGTCTTCTCTCTATGTCCCCTCTCTCCTCTGTCTCCTCTCTATCCCCTCTGTCTTCTGTCTATGTCCTCTCTCTCCCCTCTATGTCCTCTCTCTCCTCAGTCTTCTCCCTATGTCCGCTCTCTCCTCCTTATGTCCTCTCTCTCCTCGGTCTCCTCTCTAGCTCCTCTCTCTCCTATGTCTCCTATTTATCTTCTACCGCCCCTCTCTCATCCCTCTACGTCCTCTCTCTCCTCTCAATTCCTATATCTCCCCTGTCTCCTCTCTATGTCCTACCGCTCCTATCTCTCCTCTGTCTCCTCTCTAGCTCCTCTCTCTCCTCCGCTTTCATTCTATCTGCTCTCTTTCCGCTCTGTCTCCTCTCTATGTTCTCTCTCTCCTCTCTCCCCTGTGCCTCCTCTCTGTCATCTATCTCCCCTGTCTCCTCTCTCTCTCCACTGTATTCTCTTTAACTCCTATCTCTCCTCTGTCTCCGCTCTATCTTCTGTCTCTCGTCTGTCTCCTTTCTATGTTCTCTCTCCTCTCTATCTCCTCTCTCTCCTCTGTCTCATCTCTATCTCCTCTCTCTCCTCTGTTTCCTCTCTATGTCCGTTCTCTCCTCTGTCTCTTCCCTATCTCTCCTCTGTCTCCTGTCTATGTTCTATCTCTCCTCAGTGTCGTCTCTATGTGCTATCATTCCTCTGTCTCCTCTTTAGCTCCTGTCTCTCCTCTCCCTTCTCGGCCTCCTCTCTCTCCTCTGTATCCTCGATATGTCCTCTTTTCCTATATCTCCTCTCTAGCTCGTATCTCTCCTATCTATCTCTTATCTCTCCTCTGTCTCCTCTCTATGTCCCATCTCTCCTCTGTCTCCTCTCATCCTCGTCTCTCTCCTCTGTATCCTCTCCATTTCCTCTCTCTCTTCCGTCTCCTGTCGATTTCCTCGGTGTGGAGCATTAAACATTCAGTGGTACTTGAACTAAAGACTTTTGACAGCCAAGAACCGCAAGCCCTACTTGAGTTTGTGAGTCTCTCGTAGAAGGGCGGTATTTAGACAGCACAAGAAAACTCACTAAGGGAAACGATGTGTGACCGAAGAAGAGACACTGAGCGAGAGAGACAGATTCTGGGGCACATCAGCTGGATACATCTCCCCACTCCTCAATCACCTATCTCTCCTCTGTCTCCTCTCTATGTTCTATCTCTGCTCTGCCTCTCTCTCTTCTCAATCTCCTCTATCTCCACTCTATCTCCTATCTCTCCTCTATCTCCACTCTATCTCCTATCTTTCCTCTGTCTCCTCTCTATGTTCTCTCTCTCCACTGTCTCTTCTCTATCTCCTCTCCCTCCTCTGCCTCCCTCTCTATCTCCTCTCTCTCGGCTGTCTCCACTCTATGTCCTCTCTTTCCCCAGTCGACTCTTTTGCTGCTCTCTCTCCCCGACTTCCTCTCCAGCCTCTCTCTCCTCTGTCTCCATGCTATCTTCCATCTCTCCTCTGTCTACTCTTTATGTCCTATCTCTCCTCTTTCTCCGCTCTAGCTCCTCTCTCCTCTGCCTCCTCTCTATCCCCTCTTTCTCCTCTGTCTCCTCGCTATGTCCTCTTTCTCCTCTGTCTCCTCGCTATGTCCTCTTTCTCCTCCCTCTCCTCTCTCTCCTCTCTAACTCCTGTCTCTCCTATCGATCTCCTATCTCTCCTTTGTCTCCTCTCTATGTCCCATCTCTCCTCTGCTTCCTCTATATCTCCTCTCTCTCCTCTGTCTCCTCTCTATTTCCTTTCTCTCCTCGGTCTCCTATCTATCTTCCATCGCTCCTCTCTCTCCTCTCTATGTCCTCTCTCTCCTCTGTCTCCTCTATCTCGTCTGTCTCTTCTCTAACTTCTGTCTCTTCTCTATCTCTTCTCTCTCCACAGTCTTCTCTCTATCTCCTCTGGCTCCTCTCTATGTCCTCTTTCTCCTCTCTTCCTCGTCTCTCTCCTCTGTATCCTCTCCATCTCCTCTCTCTCTTCCGTCTCTTGTCGATTTCCTCAGTGTGGAGCATTAAACATTCAGTGGTACTTGAACTAAAGACTTTTCACAGCCAAGAACCGCAAACCCTACTTGAGTTTGTGAGTCTCTCGTAGAAGGGCGGTATTTACACAGCACAAGAAAACTCACTAAGGGAAACGATGTGTGACCGAAGAAGAGACACTGAGCGAGAGACAGATTCTAAGGCACATCAGCTGGATACATCTCCTCTCTCTTCTTCGTCTCCTCTCTATCTTCTCTCTCTCGTCTGTCTCCACTCTATCTCCTATGTCTCCTCTCTCTCCTCTCTATGTCGCATCTCTCCTCTCTCTCCGCTCTATGTCCTCTCTAACCTCTCTAACTCCTATCTCTCCTCTGTCACCTCTTCATCTCCTATCTCTCCTCTGTCTCCTCTCTTTTTCCTCTGTCTTCTCTCTCTTCTATATGTAAACTCTTTCCCCTGCCTACTCCCTCTCTCCTCTGTCTCCTATCTATCTCCTATCGTTCCTTTCTATCCTCTCTATCTCCTCTGTCTTCTCTCTATGTCCTCTCTCTAATCTCTATGTCCTCTCTCTCCTCTGTCTCCTATATATTTTATATCGCTCCTCTCTCTCCTCTCTATGTCCTCTCTCGCCTCTGTCTCCTATCTATTTTCTATCACTCCTCTCTCTCCTCAATCTCCAATCTCTCGTCTGTCTCCGCTGTATGTCCTATCTCTCCTCTGTCTCCTCTCTAGCTCCTCTCACTTTTCCGCTACCTCTCTATCTGCTCTCTCTCCTCTGTCTCCTCTCTATGTCGTCTCTCTCCTTAGTCTCGTCTATATCTGCTTCCTCTCCACGGTCTCCTCTCTAGCTCCTCTCTCTCCTCTGTCTTCTCTCTATGTTCACTCTCTCCTCTCTATGTTCTCTCTCTCTCCTCGGTCTCCTCTCTATGTTCTCACTCTTCACTGTCTCCTCTCTATCTCCTATCGCTCTCTCTCCTCAGTCTCATCTCTATCTCGTTTCTGTCCTCTGTATCCTTTCTCTCTCCGCCTTGTGTCCACTTCCTCGGTGTGTAGCACTAAACAGTCAGTGGTACTTGTAGTAAAGACTTTTCACAGCAAAACCGCAAGCCCTAATTGTGTTTGTGAGAATCTCGTAGAAGGGCGGTATGTGGACAGCACAAGAAAACTCACTAAGGGGAACGATGTGTGACCGAAGAAGAGATACTGAGCGAGAGAGACAGATTCTGAGGCACATCAGCTGGAAACATCTCCCCTCTCCTCTATCTCCTATCTATCCTCTGTCACTCTCCTCTCAATCGCCTATCTCTCCTCTGTCACCACTCTAGCTCCACTCTCTCCTCTGCCTATTCTCTATTTCCTCTCTATGTCCTCTGTCTCATCTCTATCTCCTCTGTCTTCTCTCTATGTCCCCTCTCTCCTCTGTCTCCTCTCTATCCCCTCTGTCTTCTGTCTATGTCCTCTCTCTCCTCTCTATGTCCTCTCTCTCCCCTGTCTCCTCTCTCTCTCCTCTGTCTCCCCTCTATGTCCTCGCTCCTCAGTCTTCTCCCTATGTCCGCTCTCTCCGCCTTATGTCCTCTCTCTCCTCGGTCTCCTCTCTAGCTCCTCTCTCTCCTATGTCTCCTATTTATCTTCTACCGCCCCTCTCTCATCCCTCTACGTCCTCTCTCTCCTCTCAATTCCTATATCTCCCCTGTCTCCTCTCTATGTCCTACCGCTCCTATCTCTCCTCTGTCTCCTCTCTAGCTCCTCTCTCTCCTCCGCTTTCATTCTATCTGCTCTCTTTCCGCTCTGTCTCCTCTCTATGTTCTCTCTCTCCTCTCTCCCCTGTGCCTCCTCTCTGTCATCTATCTCCCCTGTCTCCTCTCTCTCTCCACTGTATTCTTTTTAACTCCTATCTCTCCTCTGTCTCCGCTCTATCTTCTGTCTCTCGTCTGTCTCCTTTCTATGTTCTCTCTCCCTCTCTATCTCCTCTCTCTCCCTCTGTTTCCTCTCTATGTCCTTTCTCTCCTCTGTCTCTTCCCTATCTCTCCTCTGTCTCCTGTCTATGTTCTATCTCTCCTCAGTGTCGTCTCTATGTGCTATCATTCCTCTGTCTCCTCTTTAGCTCCTGTCTCTCCTCTCCCTTCTCGGCCTCCTCTCTCTCCTCTGTATCCTCGATATGTCCTCTTTTCCTATATCTCCTCTCTAACTCGTATCTCTCCTATCTATCTCTTATCTCTCCTCTGTCTCCCTCTCTATGTCCCATCTCTCCTCTGTCTCCTCTCATCCACGTCTCTCTCCTCTGTATCCTCTCCATTTCCTCTCTCTCTTCCGTCTCCTGTCGATTTCCTCGGTGTGGAGCATTAAACATTCAGTGGTACTTGAACTAAAGACTTTTGACAGCCAAGAACCGCAAGCCCTACTTGAGTTTGTGAGTCTCTCGTAGAAGAACGGTATTTAGACAGCACAAGAAAACTCACTAAGGGAAACGATGTGTGACCGAAGAAGAGACACTGAGCGAGAGAGACAGATTCTGAGGCACATCAGCTGGATACATCTCCCCACTCCTCAATCACCTATCTCTCCTCTGTCTCCTCTCTATGTTCTATCTCTGCTCTGCCTCTCTCTCTTCTCAATCTCCTCTATCTCCACTCTATCTCCTATCTCTCCCCTATCTCCACTCTATCTCCTATCTTTCCTCTGTCTCCTCTCTATGTTCTCTCTCTCCACTGTCTCTTCTCTATCTCCTCTCCCTCCTCTGCCTCCTCTCTATCTCCTCTCTCTCGGCTGTCTCCACTCTATGTCCTCTCTTTCCCCAGTCGACTCTTTTGCTGCTCTCTCTCCCCGACTTCCTCTCCAGCCTCTCTCTCCTCTGTCTCCATGCTATCTTCCATCTCTCCTCTGTCTACTCTTTATGTCCTATCTCTCCTCTTTCTCCGCTCTAGCTCCTCTCTCTCCTCTGCCTCCTCTCTATCCCCTCTTTCTCCTCTGTCTCCTCGCTATGTCCTCTTTCTCCTCTGTCTCCTCGCTATGTCCTCTTTCTTCTCCCTCTCCTCTCTCTCCTCTCTAACTCCTGTCTCTCCTATCGATCTCCTATCTCTCCTCTGTCTCCTCTCTATGTCCCATCTCTCCTCTGCTTCCTCTATATCTCCTCTCTCTCCTCTGTCTCCTCTCTATTTCCTTTCTCTCCTCGGTCTCCTATCTATCTTCCATCGCTCCTCTCTCTCCTCTCTATGTCCTCTCTCTCCTCTGTCTCCTCTATCTCGTCTGTCTCTTCTCTAACTTCTGTCTCTTCTCTATCTCTTCTCTCTCCACAGTCTTCTCTCTATCTCCTCTGGCTCCTCTCTATGTCCTCTTTCTCCTCTGTCTCCTCTCTTCCTCGTCTCTCTCCTCTGTATCCTCTCCATCTCCTCTCTCTCTTCCGTCTCTTGTCGATTTCCTCAGTGTGGAGCATTAAACATTCAGTGGTACTTGAACTAAAGACTTTTCACAGCCAAGAACCGCAAACCCTACTTGAGTTTGTGAGTCTCTCGTAGAAGGGCGGTATTTACACAGCACAAGAAAACTCACTAAGGGAAACGATGTGTGACCGAAGAAGAGACACTGAGCGAGAGACAGATTCTAAGGCACATCAGCTGGATACATCTCCTCTCTCTTCTTCGTCTCCTCTCTATCTTCTCTCTCTCGTCTGTCTCCACTCTATCTCCTATGTCTCCTCTCTCTCCTCTCTATGTCGCATCTCTCCTCTCTCTCCGCTCTATGTCCTCTCTAACCTCTCTAACTCCTATCTCTCCTCTGTCACCTCTTCATCTCCTATCTCTCCTCTGTCTCCTCTCTTTTTCCTCTGTCTTCTCTCTCTTCTATATGTAAACTCTTTCCCCTGCCTACTCCCTCTCTCCTCTGTCTCCTATCTATCTCCTATCGTTCCTTTCTATCCTCTCTATCTCCTCTGTCTTCTCTCTATGTCCTCTCTCTAATCTCTATGTCCTCTCTCTCCTCTGTCTCCTATACATTTTCTATCGCTCCTCTCTCTCCTCTCTATGTCCTCTCTCGCCTCTGTCTCCTATCTATTTTCTATCGCTCCTCTCTCTCCTCAATCTCCAATCTCTCGTCTGTCTCCGCTGTATGTCCTATCTCTCCTCTGTCTCCTCTCTAGCTCCTCTCACTTTTCCGCTACCTCTCTCTATGTCCCCTCTCTCCTCTGTCTCCTCTCTATCCCCTCTGTCTTCTGTCTATGTCCTCTCTCTCCTCTCTATGTCCTCTCTCTCCCCTGTCTCCTCTCTCTCTCCTCTGTCTCCCCTCTATGTCCTCGCTCCTCAGTCTTCTCCCTATGTCCGCTCTCTCCGCCTTATGTCCTCTCTCTCCTCGGTCTCCTCTCTAGCTCCTCTCTCTCCTATGTCTCCTATTTATCTTCTACCGCCCCTCTCTCATCCCTCTACGTCCTCTCTCTCCTCTCAATTCCTATATCTCCCCTGTCTCCTCTCTATGTCCTACCGCTCCTATCTCTCCTCTGTCTCCTCTCTAGCTCCTCTCTCTCCCTCCGCTTTCATTCTATCTGCTCTCTTTCCGCTCTGTCTCCCTCTCTATGTTCTCTCTCTCCTCTCTCCCCTGTGCCTCCTCTCTGTCATCTATCTCCCCTGTCTCCTCTCTCTCTCTCCACTGTATTCTTTTTAACTCCTATCTCTCCTCTGTCTCCGCTCTATCTTCTGTCTCTCGTCTGTCTCCTTTCTATGTTCTCTCTCCTCTCTATCTCCTCTCTCTCCCTCTGTTTCCATTCTATGTCCTTTCTCTCCCTCTGTCTCTTCCCTATCTCTCCTCTGTCTCCTGTCTATGTTCTATCTCTCCTCAGTGTCGTCTCTATGTGCTATCATTCCTCTGTCTCCTCTTTAGCTCCTGTCTCTCCTCTCCCTTCTCGGCCTCCTCTCTCTCCTCTGTATCCTCGATATGTCCTCTTTTCCTATATCTCCTCTCTAACTCGTATCTCTCCTATCTATCTCTTATCTCTCCTCTGTCTCCTCTCTATGTCCCATCTCTCCTCTGTCTCCTCTCATCCTCGTCTCTCTCCTCTGTATCCTCTCCATTTCCTCTCTCTCTTCCGTCTCCTGTCGATTTCCTCGGTGTGGAGCATTAAACATTCAGTGGTACTTGAACTAAAGACTTTTGACAGCCAAGAACCGCAAGCCCTACTTGAGTTTGTGAGTCTCTCGTAGAAGAACGGTATTTAGACAGCACAAGAAAACTCACTAAGGGAAACGATGTGTGACCGAAGAAGAGACACTGAGCGAGAGAGACAGATTCTGAGGCACATCAGCTGGATACATCTCCCCACTCCTCAATCACCTATCTCTCCTCTGTCTCCTCTCTATGTTCTATCTCTGCTCTGCCTCTCTCTCTTCTCAATCTCCTCTATCTCCACTCTATCTCCTATCTCTCCCTCTATCTCCACTCTATCTCCTATCTTTCCTCTGTCTCCCTCTCTATGTTCTCTCTCTCCACTGTCTCTTCTCTCTCTCCTCTCCCTCCTCTGCCTCCCTCTCTATCTCCCTCTCTCTCGGCTGTCTCCACTCTATGTCCTCTCTTTCCCCAGTCGACTCTTTTGCTGCTCTCTCTCCCCGACTTCCTCTCCAGCCTCTCTCTCCTCTGTCTCCATTCTATCTTCCATCTCTCCTCTGTCTACTCTTTATGTCCTATCTCTCCTCTTTCTCCGCTCTAGCTCCTCTCTCTCCTCTGCCTCCCTCTCTATCCCCTCTTTCTCCTCTGTCTCCTCGCTATGTCCTCTTTCTCCTCTGTCTCCTCGCTATGTCCTCTTTCTCCTCCCTCTCCTCTCTCTCCTCTCTAACTCCTGTCTCTCCTATCGATCTCCTATCTCTCCCTCTGTCTCCTCTCTATGTCCCATCTCTCCTCTGCTTCCTCTATATCTTCTCTCTCTCCTCTGTCTCCTCTCTATTTCCTTTCTCTCCTCGGTCTCCTATCTATCTTCCATCGCTCCTCTCTCTCCTCTCTATGTCCTCTCTCTCCTCTGTCTCCTCTATCTCGTCTGTCTCTTCTCTAACTTCTGTCTCTTCTCTATCTCTTCTCTCTCCACAGTCTTCTCTCTATCTCCTCTGGCTCCTCTCTATGTCCTCTTTCTCCTCTGTCTCCTCTCTTCCTCGTCTCTCTCCTCTGTATCCTCTCCATCTCCTCTCTCTCTTCCGTCTCTTGTCGATTTCCTCAGTGTGGAGCATTAAACATTCAGTGGTACTTGAACTAAAGACTTTTCACAGCCAAGAACCGCAAACCCTACTTGAGTTTGTGAGTCTCTCGTAGAAGGGCGGTATTTACACAGCACAAGAAAACTCACTAAGGGAAACGATGTGTGACCGAAGAAGAGACACTGAGCGAGAGACAGATTCTAAGGCACATCAGCTGGATACATCTCCTCTCTCTTCTTCGTCTCCTCTCTATCTTCTCTCTCTCGTCTGTCTCCACTCTATCTCCTATGTCTCCTCTCTCTCCCTCTCTATGTCGCATCTCTCCTCTCTCTCCGCTCTATGTCCTCTCTAACCTCTCTAACTCCTATCTCTCCTCTGTCACCTCTTCATCTCCTATCTCTCCTCTGTCTCCCTCTCTTTTTCCTCTGTCTTCTCTCTCTTCTATATGTAAACTCTTTCCCTGCCTACTCCCTCTCTCCTCTGTCTCCTATCTATCTCCTATCGTTCCTTTCTATCCTCTCTATCTCCCTCTGTCTTCTCTCTATGTCCTCTCTCTAATCTCTATGTCCTCTCTCTCCTCTGTCTCCTATATATTTTCTATCGCTCCTCTCTCTCCCTCTCTATGTCCTCTCTCGCCTCTGTCTCCTATCTATTTTCTATCGCTCCTCTCTCTCCCTCAATCTCCAATCTCTCGTCTGTCTCCGCTGTATGTCCTATCTCTCCTCTGTCTCCTCTCTAGCTCCTCTCACTTTTCCGCTACCTCTCTCTATGTCCCCTCTCTCCCTCTGTCTCCCTCTCTATCCCCTCTGTCTTCTGTCTATGTCCTCTCTCTCCCTCTCTATGTCCTCTCTCTCCCCTGTCTCCCTCTCTCTCCCTCTGTCTCCCCTCTATGTCCTCGCTCCTCAGTCTTCTCCCTATGTCCGCTCTCTCCGCCTTATGTCCTCTCTCTCCTCGGTCTCCTCTCTAGCTCCTCTCTCTCCTATGTCTCCTATTTATCTTCTACCGCCCCTCTCTCATCCCTCTACGTCCTCTCTCTCCTCTCAATTCCTATATCTCCCCTGTCTCCTCTCTATGTCCTACCGCTCCTATCTCTCCTCTGTCTCCTCTCTAGCTCCTCTCTCTCCTCCGCTTTCATTCTATCTGCTCTCTTTCCGCTCTGTCTCCTCTCTATGTTCTCTCTCTCCTCTCTCCCCTGTGCCTCCTCTCTGTCATCTATCTCCCCTGTCTCCTCTCTCTCTCCACTGTATTCTTTTTAACTCCTATCTCTCCTCTGTCTCCGCTCTATCTTCTGTCTCTCGTCTGTCTCCTTTCTATGTTCTCTCTCCTCTCTATCTCCTCTCTCTCCTCTGTTTCCTCTCTATGTCCTTTCTCTCCTCTGTCTCTTCCCTATCTCTCCTCTGTCTCCTGTCTATGTTCTATCTCTCCTCAGTGTCGTCTCTATGTGCTATCATTCCTCTGTCTCCTCTTTAGCTCCTGTCTCTCCTCTCCCTTCTCGGCCTCCTCTCTCTCCTCTGTATCCTCGATATGTCCTCTTTTCCTATATCTCCTCTCTAACTCGTATCTCTCCTATCTATCTCTTATCTCTCCTCTGTCTCCTCTCTATGTCCCATCTCTCCTCTGTCTCCTCTCATCCTCGTCTCTCTCCTCTGTATCCTCTCCATTTCCTCTCTCTCTTCCGTCTCCTGTCGATTTCCTCGGTGTGGAGCATTAAACATTCAGTGGTACTTGAACTAAAGACTTTTGACAGCCAAGAACCGCAAGCCCTACTTGAGTTTGTGAGTCTCTCGTAGAAGAACGGTATTTAGACAGCACAAGAAAACTCACTAAGGGAAACGATGTGTGACCGAAGAAGAGACACTGAGCGAGAGAGACAGATTCTGAGGCACATCAGCTGGATACATCTCCCCACTCCTCAATCACCTATCTCTCCTCTGTCTCCTCTCTATGTTCTATCTCTGCTCTGCCTCTCTCTCTTCTCAATCTCCTCTATCTCCACTCTATCTCCTATCTCTCCTCTATCTCCACTCTATCTCCTATCTTTCCTCTGTCTCCTCTCTATGTTCTCTCTCTCCACTGTCTCTTCTCTATCTCCTCTCCCTCCTCTGCCTCCTCTCTATCTCCTCTCTCTCGGCTGTCTCCACTCTATGTCCTCTCTTTCCCCAGTCGACTCTTTTGCTGCTCTCTCTCCCCGACTTCCTCTCCAGCCTCTCTCTCCTCTGTCTCCATGCTATCTTCCATCTCTCCTCTGTCTACTCTTTATGTCCTATCTCTCCTCTTTCTCCGCTCTAGCTCCTCTCTCTCCTCTGCCTCCTCTCTATCCCCTCTTTCTCCTCTGTCTCCTCGCTATGTCCTCTTTCTCCTCTGTCTCCTCGCTATGTCCTCTTTCTCCTCCCTCTCCACTCTCTCCTCTCTAACTCCTGTCTCTCCTATCGATCTCCTATCTCTCCTCTGTCTCCTCTCTATGTCCCATCTCTCCTCTGCTTCCTCTATATCTCCTCTCTCTCCTCTGTCTCCTCTCTATTTCCTTTCTCTCCTCGGTCTCCTATCTATCTTCCATCGCTCCTCTCTCTCCCTCTCTATGTCCTCTCTCTCCTCTGTCTCCTCTATCTCGTCTGTCTCTTCTCTAACTTCTGTCTCTTTCTCTATCTCTTCTCTCTCCACAGTCTTCTCTCTATCTCCTCTGGCTCCTCTCTATGTCCTCTTTCTCCTCTGTCTCCTCTCTTCCTCGTCTCTCTCCTCTGTATCCTCTCCATCTCCTCTCTCTCTTCCGTCTCTTGTCGATTTCCTCAGTGTGGAGCATTAAACATTCAGTGGTACTTGAACTAAAGACTTTTCACAGCCAAGAACCGCAAACCCTACTTGAGTTTGTGAGTCTCTCGTAGAAGGGCGGTATTTACACAGCACAAGAAAACTCACTAAGGGAAACGATGTGTGACCGAAGAAGAGACACTGAGCGAGAGACAGATTCTAAGGCACATCAGCTGGATACATCTCCTCTCTCTTCTTCGTCTCCTCTCTATCTTCTCTCTCTCGTCTGTCTCCACTCTATGTCGTCTCTCTCCTTAGTCTCGTCTATATCTGCTTCCTCTCCACGGTCTCCTCTCTAGCTCCTCTCTCTCCTCTGTCTTCTCTCTATGTTCACTCTCTCCTCTCTCTCCGCTCTATGTCCTCTCTAACCTCTCTAACTCCTATCTCTCCTCTGTCACCTCTTCATCTCCTATCTCTCCTCTGTCTCCTCTCTTTTTCCTCTGTCTTCTCTCTCTTCTATATGTAAACTCTTTCCCCTGCCTACTCCCTCTCTCCTCTGTCTCCTATCTATCTCCTATCGTTCCTTTCTATCCTCTCTATCTCCTCTGTCTTCTCTCTATGTCCTCTCTCTAATCTCTATGTCCTCTCTCTCCTCTGTCTCCTATATATTTTCTATCGCTCCTCTCTCTCCTCTCTATGTCCTCTCTCGCCTCTGTCTCCTATCTATTTTCTATCGCTCCTCTCTCTCCTCAATCTCCAATCTCTCGTCTGTCTCCGCTGTATGTCCTATCTCTCCTCTGTCTCCTCTCTAGCTCCTCTCACTTTTCCGCTACCTCTCTATCTGCTCTCTCTCCTCTGTCTCCTCTCTATGTCGTCTCTCTCCTTAGTCTCGTCTATATCTGCTTCCTCTCCACGGTCTCCTCTCTAGCTCCTCTCTCTCCTCTGTCTTCTCTCTATGTTCACTCTCTCCTCTCTATGTTCTCTCTCTCCTCGGTCTCCTCTCTATGTTCTCACTCTTCACTGTCTCCTCTCTATCTCCTATCGCTCTCTCTCCTCAGTCTCATCTCTATCTCGTTTCTGTCCTCTGTATCCTTTCTCTCTCCGCCTTGTGTCCACTTCCTCGGTGTGTAGCACTAAACAGTCAGTGGTACTTGTAGTAAAGACTTTTCACAGCAAAACCGCAAGCCCTAATTGTGTTTGTGAGAATCTCGTAGAAGGGCGGTATGTGGACAGCACAAGAAAACTCACTAAGGGGAACGATGTGTGACCGAAGAAGAGATACTGAGCGAGAGAGACAGATTCTGAGGCACATCAGCTGGAAACATCTCCCCTCTCCTCTATCTCCTATCTATCCTCTGTCACTCTCCTCTCAATCGCCTATCTCTCCTCTGTCACCACTCTAGCTCCACTCTCTCCTCTGCCTATTCTCTATTTCCTCTCTATGTCCTCTGTCTCATCTCTATCTCCTCTGTCTTCTCTCTATGTCCCCTCTCTCCTCTGTCTTCTCTCTATCTCCTCTGTCTTCTCTCTACGTCCTCTCTCTCCTCTCTATCTCCTATCCCTCCTATGTCTCCTCTCTATGTCCTATCCCTTCTCTGTCTGATCTCTAGCTCCTCTCTCTCCACCACTTTCACTCTATCTGCTCTCTCTCCTCTCTATCTCCTCTCTATCTCCTCCCTATTTCTTCTCTCTCCTCTGTCTCCTCGATATGTCCTCTTTCTCCTATATCTCCTCTCTAACTCCTATCTCTCCTATCTATCTCCTATCACCCCTCTGTCTCCTCTCTATGTCCCATCTCTACTCTGCTTCCTCTATATCTCCTCTCTCTTCTATGTCTTCTCTCTATGTCCTGTCTCTCCTCAGTCTTCTCTCCATCTCCTCTGTCTCCACTCTATGTCCTCTCTCGACTCGGTCTCCTCTCTAGCTCCTATCTCTCCTCTGTCTCCTCTCTATGTCCTATCGCTCCTATCTCTCCTCTCTATCTCCTCTGGCTCCTCTCTATGTCCGTCTGAGCTAGAGAGACAGATTCTGAGGCACATCACCTGCATACATCTCCTCTCTCTTCTTCGTCTCCTCTCTAACTTCTCTCTCTCGCTTGTCTCCACTCTATCTTCTTTTTCTGCTCTCTCTCCTCTCTATGTCGCATCTCTCCTCTGTCTCCGCCCTATGTCCTCTCTCTCCTCTGTCTCCTCTCTAACTCCTATCTCTCCTCTGTCACCTCTCCATCTCCTATCTTTCTTCTTTCTCCTCTCTTTCTCCTCTGTCTTCTCTCTCTTCTCTATGTCAACTCTTTCCCCTGTCTCCTCCCTCTCTCCTATGTCTCCTATCTATCTCCTATCGCTCCTCTCTATTTGCTCTGTCTTCTCTCTATGTCCTCTCTCTAATCTCTATGTCCTCTCTCTCTTCTGTCTCCTATCTATTTTCTATCGCTCCACTCTCTCCTCTCTATGTACTCTCTCTCCTCCCTATCTCCAATCTCTCGCCTGTCTCCTCTGTATGTCCTATCTCTCCTCTGTCTCCTCTCTAGCTCTTCTAACTCTTTCGCCACCTCTCGATCTGCTCTCTCTCTTCTGTCTCCTCTCTATGCCGTCTCTCTCCATAGTCTCGTCTATATCTGCTTCCTCTCCACGTTCTCCTCTCTAGATCTTTTCTCTCCTCTGTCTCCTCTCTATTTCCTATCTCTCCTCTGTCTCCTCTCCATCTCCTCTGTCTTCTGTCTATGTCCTCTCTCTCCTCTTTATGTCTTCTCTCTCCCCTGTCGCCTCTCTCTCTCCTCTGTCTCTTCTCTATATCCTCCCTCTCTTCTCTATATCCTCCCTCTCTTCTGTCTCCTTACTCTCCCCTGTCTCCTATCTCTCCTCTGTTTCCTCTCTCTCTTCTATCTCTCCTCTCTCTCCTCTCTAGCTCCTCTCTCTCCTCTCTATCTCCTATCTCTCCCCTAGCTCCACTCTACCACCTATCTCTCCTCTCTATCTCCTCTCTCTCCACTGTCTCTTCTCTATGTCCTCTCTCTCCTCTGTATCCTCTCTCTCTCCTCTGTCTCCTCTCTATGTCATGTCTATCCTCTGCCTCCTCTCTATCTGCTCTCTTTCCTCTTTCTTCTTTTTATGTCCTCTCTCTCCCCTGTCTCCTCTCTCTCTCCTCTGTCTTCTCTCCATGTCCACTCTCTCCTCTCTATGTCCCCTCTCGCCTCTGTCTCCTCTCTAGCTCTTCTCTCTCCTCTGTCTTCTATCTATCTTCTATCGCTCCTCTCTCCTCTCTATGTCCTCTCTGTCGTCTCTATCTCCTATCTCTCCTCTGTCTCCACTCAATCTCCTATGTCTCCTCTCTATGTCCTCTCTCTCTCCTCTGTCTCCTCTCTATCTCCTCTGTTTACTCTCTATCTCCTCTGTCTTCTCTCCATGTCCACTCTCTCCTCTCTATGTCCCCTCTCGCCACGGTCTCCTCTCAAGCTCCTCTCTCCCCTCTGTCTCCTATCTATCTTCTATCGCTCCTCTCTCTCCTCTCTCTTTGCTGTCTCTCCTCTCTATCTCCTATCTCTCCTCTGTCTCCTCTCTATGTTATCTCTCTTCACTGTCTCCTCTCTATCTCCTATCGCTCTTACCTCTCCTCTGTCCCCTCTATATGTCCTCTCTCTCCTTAGTCTCTTCCATAACTGCTCTCTCTCCTCAGTCTCATCTCTATCTCGTCTCTCTCCTCTGTATCGTCTCCATCTCCTCTCTCTCTCCGCCTTGTGTCTACTTCCTCGGTGTGTAGCACTAAGCATTCAGTGGTACTTGTAGTAAAGACTTTTGACAGCCAAGAACCGCAAGCCCTACTTGAGTTTGTGAGTCTCTCGTAGAAGGGCGGTATTTAGACAGCACAAGAAAACTCACTAAGGGAAACGATGTGTGACCGAAGAAGAGACACTGAGCGAGAGAGACAGATTCTAAGGCACATCAGCTGGATACATCTCCTCTCTCTTCTTCGTCTCCTCCCTATTTTCTCTCTCTCGTCTGTCTCCACTCTATCTCCTATCTCTCCTCTCTATGTCGCATCTCTCCTCTGTCTCCGCTCTATGTCCTCTCGCTCCTCTGTCTCCTCTCTAGCTCCTATCTCTCCTCTGTCACCTCTCCATCTCCTATCTCTCCTCTGTCTCCTCTCTAACTCCTATCTCTCCTCTGTCACCTCTCCATCTCCTATCTCTCCTCTGTCTCCCTTCTTTCTCCTCTGTCTTCTCTCTCTTCTATATGTCAACTCTCTCCCCTGTCTCCTCCCTCTCTCCTCTGTCTCCTATCTATCTCCTATCGCTACTTTCTATCCTCTCCATCTCCTCCGTCTTTTCTCCATGTCCTCTCTCGAATCTCTATGTCCTCTCTCTCCTCTCTATCTCCAATCTCTCGTCCGTCTCCGCTGTATGTCCTATCTCTCCTCCGTCTCCTCTCTAGCTCCTCTCACTCTTCCGCCACCTCTCTATCTGCTCTCTCTCCACTGTCTCCTCTCTATGTCGTCTCTCTCCTTAGTCTCGTCTATATCTGCTTTCTCTCCACGGTCTCCTCTCTAGCTCCTCTCTCTCCTCTGTCTCCTATTTTTCTTCTATCGCTCCTCTCTCTCCTCTCTATGTTCTCTCTCTCCTCACTTACTCCTGTCTCTCCTCTGTCTCCACTCTATCTCCTATCTCTCCTCTGTCTCCTCTCTATGTCCTATCTCTCCTCTGTCTCCTCTCTGGCTCCTCTCTTCTCTGCCACCTCTCTATCTCCTCTCTCTCCTCTGTCTCCTCTGTCTCCTCGCTATGTCCTTTTTCTCCTCTATCTCCTTTCTATTTCCTATCTCTTCTATCTATCTCCTATCTCTCCTCTGTCGCCTCTCTGGCTCCTCTCTCTCCTCTGTCTCCTCTCTATGTCCTATCTCTGCTGTGTCTCCTCTCTAGCTCCTCTCTCTCCACTGTCTCCTCTCTATCTCCTCTGCTTACTCTCTACCTCCTCTGTCTTCTCTCCATGTCCACTCTCTCCTCTCTATGTCCCCTCTCGCAACGGTCTCCTCTTTAGCTCCTTTATCTCGTCTGTCTTCTCTTTAACTCCTACCTCTCCTCTGTCTCCTGTCTATGTCCTATCTCTCCTCAGTGTCCTCTCTATATCCTAACTCTCCTCTGTCTCCTCTCTAGCTCCTCTCCCTCCTCTGCCTCCTCTCTATCTCCTCTCTCTCGTATGTCTGCTCTCTCTGTCCTTTCTTTCCCCAGTCTCCTCTATTGCTGCTCTCTCTCCCCGGCTTCCTCTCCAGCGCCTCTCTCTCCTCTGTCTCCTATATATCTTCTATCTCTCGTCTGTCTACTCTTTATATCCTATCTCTCCTCTTTTTCCTCTCTAGCTCCTCTCTCTCCTATGCCTCCTCTCTATCTTCTCTCTCTCCTCTCTGTCTCCTCTGTCTCCACGCTATGTCCTCTTTCTCGTCTATCTCCTCTCTAACTCCTATCTCTCCTATCTATCTCCTATCTCTCCTCTGTTTCCCCTCTATGTCCCATCTCTCCTCAGCTTCCTCTATATCTCCTCCCTATCCTCTGTCTCCTCTCTACGTCCTGTCTCTCCTCAGTCTTCTAACTATCTCCTCTGTCTCCTCTCTATGTCCTCTCTCGCCACGGTCTCCCATCTAGCTCCTCTCCCTCCTCGGTCTGTAATCTATCTTCCATCGCTTGTCTCTCTCCTCTCTATGTCGTCTCTCTCCTCTCTCTCTCCTATCTCTCCTCTGTCTCCACTCTATCTCCTATCTCTCCTCTCTAGCTCCTCTCTCTCCTCTCTATCTCCTATCTCTCCCCTAGCTCCACTCTACCACCTATCTCTCCTCTCTATCTCCTCTCTCTCCTCTGTCTCTTCTCTATGTCCTCTCTCTCCTCTGTATCCTCTCTCTCCTCTCTATGTCCTGCCTCTCCTATGGCTCCTCTCTATCTGCTCTCTCTCCTCTTTCTCCTTTTTATGTCCTCTCTCTCCCCTGTCTCCTCTCTCTCTCCTCTGTCTCCTCTCTCCCCTCTGTCTTCTCTCCATGTCCACTCTCTCCTCTCTATGTCCCCTCTCGCCTCTGTCTCCTCTCTAGCTCCTCGCTCTCCTGTGTCTTCTATCTATCTTCTATCGCTCCTCTCTATGTCCTCTCTGTCCTCTCTATCTCCTATCTCTCCTCTGTCTCCACTCAATCTCCTATCTCTCCTCTCTATGTCCTCTCTCTCTCCTCTGTCTCCTCTCTATCTCCTCTGTTTACTCTCTATCTCCTCTGTATTCTCTCCATGTCCACTCTCTCCTCTCTATGTCCCCTCTCGCCACGGTCTCCTCTCTAGCTCCTCTCTCCCCTCTGTCTCCTATCTATCTTCTATCGCTCCTCTCTCTCCTCTCTCTTTGCTGTCTCTCCTCTCTATCTCCTATCTCTCCTCTGTCTCCTCTCTATGTTATCTCTCTTCACTGTCTCCTCTCTATCTCCTATCGCTCTTATCTCTCCTCTATATGTCCTCTCTCTCCTTAGTCTCTTCCATAACTGCTCTCTCTCTCCTCAGTCTCATCTCTATCTCGTCTCTCTCCTCTGTATCGTCTCCATCTCCTCTCTCTCTCCGTCTCCTGTCTACTTCCTCGGAGTGTAGCACTAAACATTCAGTGGTACTTGTAGTAAAGACTTTTCACAGCAAAACCGCAAGCCCTACTTGTGTTTGTCAGAATCTCGTAGAAGGGCGGTATTTAGAGAGCACAAGAAAACTCCCTAAGGGGAACGATGTGTGACCGAAGAAGAGGCACTGAGCGAGAGAGACAGATTCTGAGGCACATCAGCTGGATACATCTGCTCTCTTTCCTCTATATCCTATTTCTATTCTGTCTCCTCTCTATGTTCTATCTCTGCTGTGTCTCCTATGTCCTATCTCTGCTCTGTCTCCTCTCTATATCCTCTCTCCCCTCTGTCTCCTATCTTCTACCGCCCCTCTCTCTTCTCTTTACGACCTCTACGTCCTCTCTCTCCTCTCTATCTCCTATCTCTCCTCTGTCTCCACTCTATGTCCTATCTCTCCTCTGTCTCCTCTCTAGCTCCTCTCTCTCCTCTGTCTCCTCTATTTCGTCTGACTCTTCTCTAACTCCTGTCTCTCCTCTCCATCTCCTCTCTCTCCTCTGTTTCCTCTCCATGTCCTTTCTCTACTCTGTCTCTTCCCTATCTCCTCTGTCTCCTCTCTCTCCTCTGTGTTCTCTTTAACTCCTATCTCTCCTCTGTCTCCTGTCTATGTCCTATCTCTCCTCTGTCTCCTCTCTAGCTCCACTCTCTATCTCCTCTCTCTCCTCTGTCTCGTCTCTATGTCGTCTGTGTCCTCTCTATCTCCTCTGTCTTCTGTCTATGTCCTCTCTCTCCTCTCTATGTCCTCTCTCTTCCCTGTCTCCTCTCTCTCTGCACTGTCTCCCCTCTATGTCCTCCCTCTCCTCAGTCTTCTCCCTATGTCCTCTCTCTCCTCTGTATGTCCGCTCTCTTCTCGGTCTCCTCTCTAGCTCCTCTCTCTCCTCTGTCTCCTATCTATATTCTACCGCCCATCTCTCTTCTCTCTACGTCCTCTCTCTCCTCTCTATCTCCTATCTCTCCTCTGTCTCTTCTCTATGTCCTATCTCTCCTCTGTCTCCTCTCTAGCTCCTCTCTCTCCTCCGCTTTCACTCTATCTGCTCTCTCTCCTTTCTGTCTCCTCTCTATGGCCTATCGCTCCTATCTCTCCTTCGTCTCCTCTCTATGTTCTCTCTCTACTCTCTCCCCTGTGTCTCCTCTCTGTCATCTCTCTCCCCTATCTCCTCTCTCTCTCCTCTGTCTTCTTTTTAACTCCTATCGCTCCATTGTCTCCGCTCTATCTTCTGTCTCTCCTCTGTCTGCTCTCTATATTCTCTCTCTCCTCTGTCTCCTCTATCTCGTCTGTCTCTTCTCTAACTCCTGTCTCTCCTCTCTATCTCCTCTCTCTCCTCTGTCTCATCATCTATCTCCTCCCTCTCCTCTGTTTCCTCTCTGTGTCCTCTCTCTCCTCTGTCTTCTCTTTTACTCTTATCTCTCCTCTGTCTCCCGTCTATGTCCTATGTCTCCTCAGTGTCCTCTCTATGTCCTATCATTCCTCTGTAGCTCCTGTCTCTCCTCTGTCTCCTCTCTAGCTCCTCTCCCTTCTCTGCCTCCACTCTATCTCCTCTCTGTCCTCTGTCTCCTCGATATGTCCTCTTTCTCCTATATCTCTTCTCTTACTCCGATCTCTCCTATCTATCTCCTATCTCTCCTCTGTCTCCTCTCTATGTCCTATCTCTCCTCAGTCTTCCCTCTATCTCCTCTGTCTCCTCTCTATGTCCTCTCTCGCCTCGGTCTCCTATCTAGCTCGTCTCTCTCCTCGGTTTCCTATCTATCTTCCATCGCTCATCTCTCTCCTCTCTTTGTCCTCTCTCTCCTCACTAACTCCTATCTCTCCTCTGTCTCCACTCTATCTCCTATCTCTCCTCTCTATCTCCTATCTCTCCTCTGTTTCCTCTCTATGTCCTATCTCTCCTCGGTCTCCTCTCTAGCTCCTCTCTCTCCTCTACATATTCTCTATCTCCGCTCTCTCCTCTCTATCTCCTATCTCTTCCCTGTCTCCACTCTTTCTCCTATCTCTCCTCTTTATCTCCTATCTCTCCTCTGTCTCCTTTCTATGTCCTATCTCTCCTCTGTCTTCTCTCTAACTCCTCTGTCTTCTCTCTATGTCCTCTCTCTCCTCTCTATGTCCTTTCTCTCCCCTGTCGACTCTCTCCCTCCTCTGTCTTCTTTCTATGTCCTCTCTCTCTTCTGCCTCCTCTCTATCTGCTCTCTCTCCTCTGTCTCCTCACTATAACCTCACTCTCTTCTCAATCTCCTATATCTAATGTGTCTCCACTCTATCTCCTATCTCTCCTCTCTATCTCTTATCTCTCGTCTGTCTTCTCTCTATGTCCTATCTCTCCTCTGTCTCCTCTCTAACTCCTCAGTCTCCTCTCTATTTTGTCTCTCTCCTCTGTCTCCTCTCTATGTCCTCTGTCTCATCTCTATCTCCTCTGTGTCCTCTCTATGTCCTATCTCTCTTCAATGTCCTCTCTATGTCCTATCTCTCCTCTGTCTCCTCTCTAGCTCCTCTCTCTCCTCTGTCTCCTCTCTAGCTCCTCTCCCTCCTCTGCCTCCTCTCTATCTCCTCTCTCTCGTCTGTCTGCTCTCTATGTCCCCTCTTTCCCCAGTCTCCTCTATTGCTGCTCTCTCTCCCCGGCTTCCTCTCCAGCACCACTCCTCTGTCTCCTATCTATCTTCTATCTCTCGTCTGTCTACTCTTTATGTCCTATCTCTTCTCTTTCTGCTCTCTAGCTCCTCTCCCTCCTATGCCTCCTCTCTATCTTCCCTCTCTCCTCCATCTCCTCTGTCTCCACGCTATGTCCTCTTTCTCGTCTATCTCCTCTCTAACTCCTATCTCTCCTATCTATCTCCTATCTCTCCTCTGTCTTCTCTCTATGTCCCATCTCTCCTCTGCTTCCTCTACACTCCTCTCTCTCCTCTGTCTCCTCTCCATGTCCTGTCTCTCCTCAGTCTTCTCTCTATCTCCTCTGTCTCCTCTCTATGTCCTCTCTCGCCTCGGTCTCCTATCAAGCTCCTCTCTCTCCTCGGTCTCCTATCTATCTTCCATCGCTCCTCTCTCTCCTCTCTATGTCGTCTTTCTCCTCTCTCTCTCCGATCTCTCCTCTGTCTCCTCTCTATATCCTATCGCTCCTATCTCTCCACTCTATCTCCTCCGTCTCCTCTCTTCCTCGTCTCTCTCCACTGTATCCTCTTCATCTCCTCTCTCTCTTTCGTCTCCTGTCGATTTCCTCGGTGTGGAGCATGAAACATTCTGTGGTACTTGAACAAAAGACTTTTCACAGCCAAGAACCGCAAGCCCTACTTGAGTTTGTGAGTCTCTCGTAGAAGAGCGGTCTTTAGACAGCACAAGAAAACTCACTAAGGGGAACGATGTGTGACCGAAGAAGAGACACTGAGCGAGAGAGACAGATTCAAAGGTACATCAGCTGGATACATCTCCTCTCTCTTCTTCGTCTCCTCTCTATCGTCTCTCTCTCGTCTTTCTCCACTCCATCTCCTATCTCTCCTCTCTCTCCTCTCTATGTCGCATCTCTCCTCTGTCTCCGCTCTATGTCCTGTCTCTCCTCTCCATCTCCTATCTCTCCTCTGTCTCCTCTCTATGTCGTCTCTCTCCTTAGTCTCGTCTATATCTGCTTCGTCTCCACGATCTCCTCTCTAGCTCCTCTCTCTCCTCTGTCTCCTATCTATCTTCTATCGCTCCTCTTTCTCCTCTCTATGTCCTCTCTCTCCTCACTATCTCCTATCTCTCCTCTGTCTCCACTCTATCTCCTATCTCTCCACTCTACCTCCTATCTCTCCTCTGTTTCCTCTCTATGTCCTATCTCTCCTCTGTCTCCTCTCTAGCTCCTCTCTCTCCTCTGCATATTCTCTATCTCCTCTCTCTCCTCTGTATCTCCTATCTCTCCTCTCTATGTCCTCTCTCTCCGCTCTATCTCTTCTGTTTATTCTCTATCTCCTCTGTCTTCTCTCCATGTCCACTCTCTCTTCTCTATGTCCCCTCTCGCAACGGTCTCCTCTCCCCTCTGTCTCCTATCTATCTTCTATAGCTACTCTCTCTCCTCTCTCTGTGCTGTCTCTCATCTCTTTCTCCTATCTCTCCTCTGTCTCCACTCTATCTCCTATCTCTCCTCTCTACCTCCTATCTCTCCTCTGTTTCCTATCTATGTCCTATCTCTCCTCTGCCTCCTCTCTAGCTCCTCTCTCTCCTCTGCATATTCTCTTTCTCCTCTGTATCTCCTATCTCTCCTCTCTATGTCCTCTGTCTCCTCTCTATCTCCTCTGTTTATTCTCTATCTGCTCTGTCTTCTCTCCATGTCCACTCTGTCTCCTCTATGTTATCTCTCTTCACTGTCTCCTCTCTATCTCCTATCGCTCTTATCTCTCCTCTGTCTCCTCTATATGTCCTCTCTCTCCTCAGTCTCCCCCATAACGGCGAGACACTGAGCGAGAGAGACAGATTCTGAGGCACATCAGCTGGCTACATCTGCTCTCTTTCCTCTATCTCCTATTTCTCCTCTGTCTCCTCTCTATGTTCTATCTCTGCTCTGTCTCCTCTCTATGTCCTATCTCTGCTCTACCTCCTCTCTATATCCTCTCTCCCCTCTGTCTCCTATCTATCTTCTACCGTCCCTCTCTCTTCTCTCTACGTCCTCTCTCTCCTCTCTATCTCCTATCTCTCCTCTGTCTCTTCTCTATGACCTATCTCTCCTCTGTCTCCTCTCTAGCTCCTCTCTCTCCACCGCTTCCACTCTATCTGCTCTCTCTCCTCTCTGTCTCCTCTTTATGTCCTATCGCTCCTTTCTCTCCTTTGTCTCCTCTCTATGTTTTTTCTCTCCTCTCTCCCTTGTGTCTCCTCTCTGTCATCTCTCTCCTCTGTCTCCTCTCTCTGTCCTCTGTCTTCTTTTAAACTCCTATCTTCTCCTCTGTCTCCTTTCTATGTTCTCTCTCTACTCTGTCTCCTCTATCTCGTCTGTCTCTTCTCTAACTCCTGTCTCTCCTCTCTATCTCCTCTATCTCCTCTGTTTCCTCTCAATGTCCTCTGTCTCCTCTGTCTGCTCTCCCTCCTCTGTCTCCTCTCTATCTCCTCGCTCTCCTCTGTTTCCTCTCTATGTTTTCTCTCTCCTGTCTCCTCTCTCTCCTCTGTCTTCTCTGTAACTCCTATCTCTCCTCTGTCTCCTGTCTATGTCCTATCTCTCCTCTGTCTCCTCTCTAGCTCCTCTCTCTCTCCTCTGTCTCCTCTCTAGCTCCTGTCCCTCCTCTGCCTCCCCTCTATTTCCGCTCTCTCGTCTGTCTCCTCTCTATGTCCACTCTTTCGCCAGTCTCCTCTAAACTTGCTCTCTCTCCCCGACTTCCTGTCCATCGCTTCTCTCCCTTCTTTCACCTATCTATCTTCTTTCTCTCCTCTGTCTACTTTTAACGTCTTATCTTTTCTCTTAATCCTCTCTAGCTTCTCTCTCTTCTCTGCCTCCTTTCTATCTCCTCTCTCTCCTCTGTCTCCTCTCTATCTCCTCTCTCTCGTCTGTCTGCTCTCTCTGTCCTCTCCTTCCCCTGTCTCCTCTATTGCTGCTCTCTCTCCCCGGTTTCCTCTCCAGCGCCACTCCACTGTTTCCTATCTATCTTCTATCTCTCGTCTGTCTACTCTTTATGTCCTATCTCTCCTCTTTCTCCTCTCTAGCTCCTTTCTCTCCTATGCCTCCTCTCTATCTTCCCTCTCTCCTCTATCTCCTCTGTCTCCACGTTATGTCCTCTTTCTCCTCTATCCCCTCTCTAACTCCTATTTATCTCCTTTCTCTCCTCTGTCTCCTCTCTATGTCCCATCTCTCCTCTGCTTCCTCTGCTTCCTCTATATCTCCTCTCTCTCCTCTGTCCCCTCTCTATGTCCTGTACCTCCTCAGTCTTCTCTCTTTCTCCTCTGTCTTCTCTCTGTGTCCTCTCTCGCCTCGGTCTCTTCTCTAGCTCGTCTCTCTCCTCGGTCTCCTATCTATCTTCTTGAGTTTGGGAGTCTCTCGGGCGGTATTTACACAGCAGAAGAAAACTCACTAAGGGGATCGATGTGTGACCGAAGAAGAGACAATGAGCGAGAGACACAGATTCTAAGGCACATCAGCTTGATACATCTCCACTCTCTACTTCGTCTCCTCTCTATCTTCTCTCTCTCGTTTGTCTCCACTCTCCTATCTCCTATTTCTCTTCTCTCTCCTCTCTATGTCGCATCTCTCCTCTGTCTCCGCTCTATGTCCTCTATCTCCTCTATATCCTCTGTCTGCTCTCTATCTACTCTGTCTCCTCTGTCTGCTCTCTATGTCCTCTCTTTCCCCAGTCTCCACTATTGCTGCTCTCTCTCCCCGGCTTCCTCTTCACGGTCTCCTCTATCTACTCTATCTCCTCTGTTTCCTCTCTATGTCCTTTCTCTCCTCTGTCTCCTCTCTATCTCCTCTGTCTCCTCTCTCTCCTCTGTCTTCTCTTTGACTCCTATCTCTCCTCTGTCTCCTGTCTATGTCCTATCTCTCCTCAGTGTCCTCTCTATGTCCTATCTCTCCTCTGTCTCTCTCCTCTTAATCTCTTATCTCTCCTCTGCCTCCACTCTATCTCTTTTCTCTCGTCTGTCTCCTCTCTATGTCCTATCTCTCCTCTGTCTCCTCTCTATCTCCTCTGTCTTCTGTATATGTGCTCTCTCTCCTCTCTATGTCCTCTCTCTCCCCTGTCTCCTCTCTCTCTCCACTGTCTCCCCTCTATGTCCTCTCTCTCCTCAGTCTTCTCCCTATGTCCTCTCTCTCCTCTCTATATCCACTCTCTCCTCAGTCTCCTCTTTCTCCTCTGTCTCCTATCTCCGCCCCTCTATCTATCTCTCCTCTCTATCTCCTCTCTCTCATCTGTCTCCTCTCTATCTCCTCTATCTCCTCTGTTTTCTATCTATGTCCTCTGTCTCCTCTGTCTGCTCTCCCTCCTCTGTCTCCTCTCTATCTCCTCGCGCTCCTCTGTTTCCTCTCTATGTCCTCTCTCTCCTGTCTCCTCTCTCTCCTCTGTCTTCTCTGTAACTCCTATCTCTCCTCTGTCTCCTGTCTATGTCTAATCTCTCCTCTGTCTCCTCTCTAGCTCCTCTCTCTCCTCTGTCTCCTCTCTAGCTCCTGTCCCTCCTCTGCCTCACCTCTATCTCCTACCTCTCGTCTGTCTCCTCTCTATGTCCGCTTTTTCGCCAGTCTCCTCTATATTTGCTCTCTCTCCCCGACTTCCTGTCCATCGCTTCCCTCTCCTCTGCTTCCTCTCTATCTCCTCTCTCTCCTCTGTCTCCTCGCTATATCCTCTTTCTCCTCTATCTCCTCTCTAACTCCTATCTCTCCTATCTATCTCCTTGCTCTCCTCTGTCTCCTCTTTATGTCCTGTCCCTCCTCAGTCTTCTCTCTATCTCCTCTGTCTCCTCTCTGTGTCCTCTCTCGCCTCGGTCTCCTTTCTAGCTCCTCTCTCTCCACGGTCTCCTATCTATCTTCTTGAGTTTGGGAGTCTCTCGGGCGGTATTTAGACAGCAGAAGAAAACTCACTAAGGGGAACGATGTGTGACCGAAGAAGAGACACTGAGCGAGAGAGACAGATTCGAAGGCACATCAGCTGGATACATCTCCACTCTCTTCTTTGTCTCCTCTCTATCTTCTCTCTCTGAGCGAGAGAGACAGATTCTGAGGCACATCAGCTGGATACATCTCCCCTCTCCTCTATCTCCTATCTCTCCTCTGTCTCCACTCTATCTCCTTTCTCTCGTCTGTCTCCTCTCTATGTCCTATCTCTCCTCTGTCTCCTCTCTAGCTCCACTCTCTCCTCTGCCTCCTATCTATCTTCTACCGCCCCTCTCTCTTCTCTCTACGTCCTCCCACTCCTCTCTATCTCCTATTTCTCCTCTCTCTCCTCTCTATGTCGCATCTCTCCTCTGTCTCCGCTCTATGTCCTCTCTCTCCTCTGTCTCCTCTCTAACTCCTATCTCTCCTCTGTCACCTCTCCATCTGCTATCTCTCCTCTATATCCTCTGTCTCCTCTCTATCTCCTCTATATCCTCTGTCTCCTCTCTATCTCCTCTCTCTCCTCAGTGTCCTTTCTATGTCCTATCTCTCCTCTGTCTCCTCTCTAGCTCCTCTGTCTCCTCTGTCTCCTCTCTATCTCCTCTGTCTACTCTCTGTCTCCTCTGTCTTCTCTCTTTGTTCACTCTCTCCTCTCTATGTTCTCTCTCTCCTCGGTCGCCTCTCTTTGTTCTCACTCTTCACTGTCTCCTCTCTATCTCCTCTCGCTCTTATCTCTCCTCTGCCTCCTCTCTATGTCCTTTCTCTCCTCAGTCACCTCCATAACTGCTCTCTCTCCTTAGTCTCATCTCTATCTCGTCTCTGTCCTCAGTATCCTCTCTCTCTCCGCCTTGTGTCTATTTCCTCGGTGTGTAGCACTAAACAGTCAGTGGTACTTGTAGTAAAGACTTTTCACAGCAAAACCGCAAGCCCTACTTCTGTTTGTGAGAATCTCGTAGAAGGGCGGTATTTAGACAGAACAAGAAAACTCACTAAGGGGAACGATGTGTGTCCGAAGAAGAGATACTGAGCGAGAGAGACAGATTCTGAGGCACATCAGCTGGATACATCTCCCCTCTCCTCTATCTCCTATCTCTCCTCTGTCTCCACTCTATCTCCTTTCTCTCGTCTGTCTCCTCTCTATGTCCAATCTCTCCTCTGTCTCCTCTCTAGCTCCACTCTCTCCTCTGCCTATTCTACATCTCCTGTCTCTCCTCTGTCTCGTCTCTATGTCCTCTGTCTCATCTCTATCTCCTCTGTCTCCTCTCTATGTCCCCTCTCTTCTCTGTCTCCTCTCTATCTCCTCTGTCTTCTGTCTATGTCCTCTCTCTCCTCTCTGTCTCCTCTCTAAGTCCTATCGCTCCTATCTCTCCTTTGTCTCCTCTCAATGTTCTCTCTCTCCTTTCTCCCCTGTGCCTCCTTTCTGTCATCTCTCTCCCCTGTCTCCTCTCTCTCTCTCTCTACTCTGTCTTCTCTTTAACTCCTATTTCTCCTCTGTCTCCTGTCTATAGTCTATCTCTCCTCAGTGTCCTCTCTATGTCCTATCATTCCTCTGTCTCCTCTTTAGCTCCTGTCTCTACTCTGTTGCCTCTATAGCTCCTCTCCCTTTTCTGCCTCCTCTCTATCTCCTCTCTCTTCTCTGTCTCCTCGCTATATCCTCTTTCTCCTCTATCTCCTCTCTAACTCCTATCTCTCCTCTCTATCTCCTCTCTCTCATCTGTATCCTCTCTATCTCCTCTGTCTACTCTCTATCTCCTCTGTCTTCTCTCTATGTTCACTCTCTCCTCTCTATGTCCGTATATCTCCTGTCTCTCCTCTGTCTCGTCTCTATGTCCTCTGTCTCATCTCTATCTCCTCTGTCTCCTCTCTATGTCCCCTCTCTCCTCTGTCTCCTCGCTATCTCCTCTGTCTTCTGTCTATGTCCTCTCTCTCCTCTCTGTCTCCTATCTATGTCCTATCGCTCCTATCTATGTCCTATCGCTCCTATCTCTCCTTTGTCTCCTCTCAATGTTCTCTCTCTCCTTTCTCCGCGGTGCCTCCTCTCTGTCATCCCTCTCCCCTGTCTTCTCTCTCTCTCTCCTCTGTCTTCACTTTAACTCCTATCTCTCCTCTCTCTCCTGTCTATGTTCTATCTCTCCTCAGTGTCCTCTCTATGTCCTATCATTCCTCTGTCTCCTCTTTAGCTCCTGTCTCTCCTCTGTCTCCTCTCTAGCTCCTCTCCCTTTTCTGCCTCCTCTCTATCTCCTCTCTCTCCTCTGTCTCCTCGATATGTCCTCTTTCTCCTATATCTCTTCTCTAACTCCTATCTCTCCTATCTATCTCCTATCTCTCCTCTGTCTCCTCTCTATGTCCCATCTCTCCTCTGCTTCTTCTATAACTCCTCTCTCTCCTATGTCTCCGCTCTATGTCCTCTCTCTCCTCTGTCTCCTCTCTAACTCCTATCTCTCCTCTGTCACCTCTCCATCTGCTATCTCTCCTCTATATCCTCTGTCTCCTCTCTATCTCCTCTATATCCTCTGTCTCCTCTCTATCTCCTCTCTCTCCTCAGTGTCCTCTCTATGTCCTATCTCTCCTCTGTCTCCTCTCTAGCTCCTCTCTCTCCTCTGTCTCCTCTCTATCTCCTCTGTCTACTCTCTGTCTCCTCTGTCTTCTCTCTTTGTTCACTCTCTCCTCTCTATGTTCTCTCTCTCCTCGGTCGCCTCTCTTTGTTCTCACTCTTCACTGTCTCCTCTCTATCTCCTCTCGCTCTTATCTCTCCTCTGCCTCCTCTCTATGTCCTTTCTCTCCTCAGTCACCTCCATAACTGCTCTCTCTCCTTAGTCTCATCTCTATCTCGTCTCTGTCCTCAGTATCCTCTCTCTCTCCGCCTTGTGTCTATTTCCTCGGTGTGTAGCACTAAACAGTCAGTGGTACTTGTACTAAAGGCTTTTTACAGCAAAACCGCAAGCCCTACTTCTGTTTGTGAGAATCTCGTAGAAGGGCGGTATTTAGACAGCACAAGAAAACTTACTAAAGGGAACGATGTGTGACCGAAGAAGATATACTGAGCGAGAGAGACAGATTCTGAGGTACATCAGCTGCATACATTTGCTCTCTTTCCTCTATCTCCTATCTCTCCTCTGTCTCCTCTCTATGACCTATCTCTAGTCTGTCTCCTCTTTAGCTCCTCTCTCTCCACCGCTTCCACTCTATCTGCTCTCTCTCCTCTCTGTGTCCTCTCTATGTCCTATCGCTCCTATCTCTCCTTTGTCTCCTCTCTATGTTTTTTCTCTCCTCTCTCCCTTGTGTCTCCTCTCTGTCATCTCTCTCCTCTGTATCCTCTCTCTGTCCTCTGTCCTCTTTTTAACTCCTATCTTCTCCTCTGTCTCCGCTCTATCTTCTGCCTCTCCTCTGTTTCCTCGCTGTGTCCTCTTTCTCCTCTATCTCCTCTCTAACTCCTATCTCTCCTATCTATCTCCTTTCTCTCCTCTGTCTCCTCTCTATGTCCCATCTCTCCTCTGCTTCCTCTATATCTCCTCTGTCTCCTCTCTGTGTCCTCTCTCGCCTCGGTCTCCTCTCTAGCTCCTCTCCCTCCTCTGCCTCCCCTCTATCTCCTCTCTCTCGTCGGCCTCCTCTCTATGTCCGCTCTTTCGCCAGTCTCCTCTATACTTGCTCTCTCTCCCCGACTTCCTCTCCATCGCCTCTCTCTCTTCTGTCTCCTATCTATCTTGTATCTCTCCTCTGTGTACTCTCTCTCTCTCCTCTCGCTCCTATCTCTCCTCTGTCTCCTGTCTATGTCCTATCTCTCCTCTGTCTCCTCTCCAGCTCCTCTCTCTCCTCTGTCTCCTCTCTAGCTCCCCTCCCTCCTCTGCCTCCCCACTATCTCCTCTCTCTCGTCTGTCTCCTTTTTATGTCCTATCTCTCCTCTGTCTCCTCTCTAGCTATTCTCACTCTTCCGCCACCTCTCTATCTGCTCTCTCTCCCCTGTCTCCACTCTATGTCGTCTCTCTCGTTAGTCTCGACTATATCTGCTTGCTTTCCACGGTCTCCTCTCTAGCTCCTCTCTCTCCTCTGCCTCTTCTCTATCTCCTCTCTCTCCTCTGTCTCCACGCTATGTCCTCTTTCTAATCTATCTCCTCTCTAACTCCTATCTCTCCTATCTATCTCCTTTCTCTCCTCTGTCTCCTCTCTATGTCCAATCTCTCCTCTGCTTCCTCTTTATCTCCTCTCTCTCCTCTGTCTCCTCTCTATGTCCTGTCCCTCCTCAGTATTCCCTCTATCTCCTCTGTCTCCTCTCTGTGTCCTCTCTCGCCTCGGTCTCCTTCTAGCTCCTCTGTCTCCTCGGTCACCTATCTATCTTGCACCGCTCCTCTCTCTCCTCTCTATGTCGTCTCTCTCCTCTCTCTCTCCTATCTCTCCTCTGGCTCCTCTCTATGTCCTCTATCTCTCTTCCGTCTCCTGTCGATCTCCTCGTTGTGTATCATTAAACATTCAGTGGTCCATGAACTAAAGACTTTTCACAGCCAAGAACCGAAAGCCCTACTTGAGTTTGTGAGTCTCTCGGGCGGTATTTAGACAGCAGAAGGAAACTCACTAAGACAGATTCTAAGGCACATCAGCTGGATACATCTCCTCTCTCTTCTTCGTCTCCTCTCTATCTTCTCTCTCTCGTTTGTCTTCACTCTATCTCCTATCTCTCCTCTTTACCTCCTATCTCTCCTCTGTCTCCTCTCAATGTCCTATATCTCCTCTGTCTCCTCTGTAACTCCTCAGTCTCCTCTCTATGTCGTCTCTCTCCTCTGTCTCCTCTCTATGTCGTCTCTCTCCTCTGTCTCCTCTCCACCTCCTCTGTCTTCTCTCTATGTCCTCTCTCTTCTCTCTATGTCCTCTCTCTTCTCTCTATGTCCTCTCTCTTCTCTCTATGTCCTCTCTCTCCTCTGTCTCTTCTCTATGTCCTCTCTCTCCTCTGTCTCCTCTCTATCTCCTCTGTCTCTTCTCTATATCCTCCCTCTCTTCTGTCTCCTTACTCTCCCCTGTCTTCTTTCTCTCCCCTGTTTCCTCTCTTTCTCCTCTGTCTCCTCTCTATGTCCTGTGTCTCCTCTGCCTCCTCTCTAGCTCCCCTCCCTCCTCTGCCTCCCCTCTATCTCCTCTCTCTCGTCTGTCTCCTTTTTATGTCCTATCTCTCCTCTGTCTCCTCTCTAGCTATTCTCACTCTTCCGCCACCTCTCTATCTGCTCTCTCTCCCCTGTCTCCACTTTATGTCGTCTCTCTCGTTAGTATCGTCTATATCTGCTTGCTTTCCACGGTCTCCTCTCTAGCTCCTCTCTCTCCTCTGCATATCCTCTATCTCCTCTCTCTCCTCTCTATCCTCTCTATCTCCTATCTCTCCCCTGTCTCCACTCTATCTCCTATCTCTCCTTTCTATATTTTATCTCTCCTCTGTCTCCTCTCTATGTCCTATCTCTACTCTGTCTCCTCTCTAACTCCTCTGTCTCCTATCTATGTCCTCTGTCTGCTCTCTATCTCCTCTGTCTCTACTCTATGTCCTCTCTCTCTTCTGTCTCCTGACTCTCCCCTGTCTCCTCTCTCTCCCCTGTCTCCGCTTTCTCTCCTCTGTCTCCTCTGTCATCTCTCCATGTCCCCTCTCGCCACGGTCTCCTCTCTAGGTCTTCTCTCTCCTCTGGCTCCTATCTCTCTTCTATCGCTCCTCTCTCCTCTCTATGTCCTCTCTGTCCTCTCTATCTCCTATCTCTCGTCTGTCTCCTCTGTATATCCTATCTCTCCTCTGTCTCCTCTCTAGCTATTCTCACTCTTCCGCCACCTCACTATCTGCTCTCTCTCCCCTGTCTCCACTCTATGTCGTCTCTCTCGTTAGTCTCGTCTATATCTGCTTGCTTTCCACAGTCTCCTCTCTAGCTCCTCTCTCTCCTCTGTCTCCTATCTATCTTCTTTCGCTCCTCTCTCTCCTCTTTATGTCCTCTCTCTCCTCACTATCTCCTATTTCTCCTCTGTCTCCACTCTATCTCCTATCTCTCCTCTGTATCTCCTATCTCTCCTCTGTTTCCTCTCTATGGCCTATCTCTACTCTGTCTCCTCTCTAGCTCCTCTCTCTCCCTCTGCATATCCTCTATCTCCTCTCTCTCCTCTCTATCTCCCTATCTCTCCCCTGTCTCCACTCTATCGCCTATCTCTCCTTTCTATCTTCTATCTCTCCTCTGTCTCCCTCTCTATGTACTATCTCTCCTCTGTCTCCTCTCTAACTCCTCTGTCTCTTATCTATGTCCTCTCTCTCCTCTGTCTCCACTCTATCTCCTCTGTCTCTACTCTATGTCCTCTCTCTCTTCTGTCTCCTGACTCTCCCCTGTCTCCTCTCTCTCCCCTGTCTCCTCTTTCTCTCCTCTGTCTCCTCTGTCATGTCTCCATGTCCCCTCTCGCCTCGGTCTCCTCTCTAGGTCATCTCTCTCCTCTGTCTCCTATCTTTCTTCTATCGCTCCTCTCTCCTCTCTATGTCCTCTCTGTCCTCTCTATCCCCTATCTCTCCTCTGTCTTCTCTCTATGTTAACTCTCTTCACTGTCTCCTCTCTATCTCCTATCGATCTTATCTCTCCTCTGTCTCCTCTATATGTCCTCCCTCTCTCTCCGCCTCCTGTCTACTTCCTCGGTGTGTAGCACTAAAAATTCAGTGGTACTTGAACTAAAGACTTTTCACAGCAAAACCGCCAGCCCTATTTGTGTTTGTGAGAATCTCGTAGAAGGGCGGTATTTAGACAGCACAAGAAAACTCTTTAAGGGGAACGATGTGTGACCGAAGAAGAGACACTGAGCGAGAGAGACAGATTCTGAGGCACATCAGCTGGATACATCTCCCCACTCTCTTCTATCTCCTACCTCTCCTCTGCCTCCTCTCTATGTCCTATCTCTCCTCTGTCTCCTCTCTAGCTCCTCTCTCTCCTCTGCATATTCTCTATCTCCTATCTCTCCTCTCTATCTCCTATCTCTCCTCCGTCTCCTCTCTATGTCCTGTCTCTCCTCTGTCTCCTCTCTAACTCCTCAGTCTCCTCTCTCTGTTGTCTCTCTCCACTGTCTCCTCTCTATCTCCCCCGTCTTCTCTCTATGTCCTCTCTCTCCTCTCTATGTCCTCTCTCTCCCCTGTCGCCTCTCTCTCTCCTCTGTCTTCTCTCTATGTCCTCTCTCTCCTCTGCCTCCTCACTATCTGCTCTCTCTCCCCTCTGTCTCCTCTCTATGTCCTCTCTCTCCTCTGCCACCCCTCTATCTGCTCTCTCTCCTTTGGCTCCTTTCTATGTCGTCTCTCTAGTTAGTCTCGTCTATATCTGCTTCTTCTCCACGGTCTCCTCTCTAGCTCCTCTCTCTCCTCTGTCTCCTTTCTATCTCCTCTCTATCTGTTTTGTTTACTCTCTATCTCCTTTGTCTTCTCTCCATGTCCACTCTCTCCTCTCTATGTCCCCTCTCGCCTTGGTCTCCTCTTTAGCTCCTCTCTCTCCTCTGTCTCCTATCTATCTTCTATGGCTCCTCTCTGTCCTCTCTATGTCCTCTTTCTCCTCTCTATCTCCAATCTCTCCTCTGTCTCCACTCAATATCTTATCTCTCCTCTCTATGTCCTATCTCTTCTCTGTCTCCTTTCTATCTCCTCTGTTTACTCTTATTCTCCTCTGTCTTCTCTCCATGTCCACTCTCTCCTCTCTATGTCCCCTCTCGCCTCGGTCTCCCTTCTATCTCCTCTCTCCCCTCTGTCTCCTATCTATTTTCTATCGCTCCTCTCTCTCCTCTCTATGTCCTCTCTCTCCTCACTATCTCCTATCTCTCCTCTGTGTCCACTCTATCTCCTAGCTCTCCTCTGTATCTCCTATCTCTCCTCTGTCTCCTCTCTAGCTCCTCTCTCTCCTCTGCATATTCTCTATCTCCTCTCTCTCCTCTCTATCTCCTATCTCTCCCCTGTCATCACTCTATCTCCTATCTCTCCCTCTCTATCTCCTATCTCTCCTCTGTCTCCTCTCTATGTCCTATCTCTCCTCTGTCTCCTCTTTAACTCCTCAGTCTCCTCTCTATGTTGTCTCTCTCCACTGTCTCCTCTCTATATCCTCTGTCTTCCCTCTATGTCCTCTCTCTCCTCTCTATGTCCTCTCTCTCCCCCGTCGCCTCTCTCTCTCCTCTGTCTTCTCTCTATGTCCTCACTCCCCTCTGTCTCCAGTCTATGTCGTCTCTGTCGTTAGACTCGTCTATATCTGCTTCCTCCCCACGGTCTCCTCTCTAGCTCCTCTCTCTCCTCTGTCTCCTATCTATCCTCTATGGCTCGTCTCTAAGTCCTCTCTCTCCTCTCTATCTCCTATCTCTCCTCTGTCATCACTCTATCTCCTATCTCTCCTCTCTATCTCCTATTTCTCCTCTGTCTCCTCTCTATGTCCTATCTCTCCTCTGTCTCCTCTTTAACTCCTCAGTCTCCTCTCTATGTTGTCTCTCTCCACTGTCTCCTCTCTATCTCCTCTGTCACCTCTCTATGTCCTCTCTCGCCACGGTCTCCCCACTAGCTCCTCTCTCCCCTCTGTCTCCTATCTATATTCTATCGCTTCTCTCTCCTCTCTATGTCCTCTCTCTCCTCTGTCTCCTTTCTATATCCATTCTATCTCCTCTGTTTATTCTCTATATCCTCTCCACGGTCTCCTCTCTAGCTCCTCTCTCTCCTCTGTCTCCTATCTATCTTCTATCGCTCCTCTGTAAGTCCTCTCTCTCCTCTCTATCTCCTATCTCTAGTCTGTCTCCTCTCTATGTTATCTCTCTCCTCTGTCTCCTCTCTAGCTCCTCTCCTTCCTCCGCTTCCACTCTATCTGCTCTCTCTCCTCTCTGTGTCCTCTCTGTCTTCTCTCTGTCATCTCTCTCCCCTGGCTCCTCTCTCTCTCCTCTGTCTTCTTTTTAGCTCCTATTTCTCCTCTATCTCCGCTCTATCTTCTGTCTCTCCTCTGTCTCCTCTCTATGTACTCTCTTTCCTCTGTCTCCTCTATCTCGTCTGTCTCTTCCCTAACTCCTGTCTCTCCTCTCTATCTCCTCTCTCTCCTCTGTCTCCACTCTATCTCCTCTCTCTCCTCTGTTTCCTCTCTATGTCCTCTCTGTCTGTCTCCTCTCTTCCTCGTCTCTCACCTCTGTTTCCTCTCTATGTCCTCTCTGTCTGTCTCCTCTCTTCCTCGTCTCTCACCTCTGTATCCTCTCAATCTCCTACCTCTCATGCGCCTCCTGTCGATCTTCTCGGTGTGTAGCATTAAACATTCAGTGGTACTTGAACTAAACACTTTTCACAGCCAAGAAGCGCAAGCTCTATTTGAGTTTGTGAGTCTCTCGTAGAAGGGCGGTATTTAGACAGCACAAGAAAACTCACTAAGGGGAACGATGTGTGACCGAAGAAGAGACACAGAGCGAGAGAGACAGATTCTAAGGCACATCAGCTGGATACATCTCCTCTCTATTCTTTGTTTCCTCTCTATCTTCTCTCTTTCGTTTGTCTCCACTCTATCTCCTATTTCTCCTCTCTCTCCTCTCTATGTCGCATCTCTCCTCTCTCTCCGCTCTATGTCCTCTCTCTCCTGTGTCTCCTCTCTAACTCCTATCTCTCCTCTGTCACCACTTCATCTCCTATATCTCCTCTGTCTTCTCTCTATCTCCCCTGTCTTCTCTCTCTTCGCTATGTCAACTCTCTCCCCTGTCTCCTCTCTCTCTCTCCTCTGTCTCCTACCTATCTCCTATCGCTCTTATTTCTCCTCTCTATCTCCTCTGTCTTCTCTCTATGTCCTCTCTCCCCTCTCTATGTCCTCTTTCTCCTCTGTCTCCTATCTCTCCTCTGTCTCCTCTCTAGCTCCTCGCTTTCCTCCGCTTCCACTCTATCTGCTCTCTCTCCTCTCTTTCTCCTCTCTGTCATCTCTCTCCCCTATCTGCTCTCTCTCTCCTCTGTCTTCTTTTCAACTCCAAATTCTCCTCTGTCTCCGCTCTATCTTCTGTCTCTCCTCTGTCTCTGCTCTATGTACGCTCTCTCCTCTGTCTCCTCTATCTCGTCTGTCTCTTCTCTAACTCCTGTCTCTCCTCTCTATCTCCACTCTCTCCTCTGTCTCCTCTCTAGCTCCTCTCTCTCTTCCGCCACCTCTCTATCACCCCTCTCTCGTATGTCTCCTCTCTATGTCCTCTCATTCCCCAGTCTCCTCTATACCTGCTCTCTCTGCCCGGATTCCTCTCTAGCGCCACTCTCTCCTCTGTCTCCCATCTATCTTCTATCTCTCCTCTGTCTACTCTTTATGTCCTATCTCTACTCTCTCTCCAATCTCTCCTCTGGCTCCTCTCTATCTCCTCTCTCTCCTCTGTCTCCTCTCTATGTCCCATCTCTCATTTGCTTCCTCTATATTTCCTCTCTCTCCTCTGTCTCCTCTCTATGTCCTGTCTCTCCTTAGTCTTTACTCTATCTCCTCTGTCTCCTCTCTATGTCCTCTCTCGCCTCGGTCTCCTCTCTAGCTCCTCTCTCTCATCGGTCTCCTATCTATCTTCCATCGCTCCTCTCTCTCCTCTCTATGTCGTCTCTCTCCTCTCTCGCTCCTACCTCTCCTCTGTCTCCTCTCTATGTCCTATCGCTCCTATCTCTCCTCTCTATCTCCTCTGTCTTCTCTCTATGTCCTCTCTCCCCTCTCTATGTCCTCTTTCTCCTCTGTCTCCTATCTCTCCTCTGTCTCCTCTCTAGCTCCTCGCTTTCCTCCGCTTCCACTCTATCTGCTCTCTCTCCTCTCTTTCTCCTCTCTGTCATCTCTCTCCCCTATCTGCTCTCTCTCTCCTCTGTCTTCTTTTTAACTCCAAATTCTCCTCTGTCTCCGCTCTATCTTCTGTCTCTCCTCTGTCTCTGCTCTATGTACGCTCTCTCCTCTGTCTCCTCTATCTCGTCTGTCTCTTCTCTAACTCCTGTCTCTCCCTCTCTATCTCCACTCTCTCCCTCTGTCTCCTCTCTAGCTCCTCTCTCTCTTCCGCCACCTCTCTATCACCCCTCTCTCGTATGTCTCCTCTCTATGTCCTCTCATTCCCCAGTCTCCTCTATACCTGCTCTCTCTGCCCGGATTCCTCTCTAGCGCCACTCTCTCCTCTGTCTCCCATCTATCTTCTATCTCTCCTCTGTCTACTCTTTATGTCCTATCTCTACTCTCTCTCCAATCTCTCCTCTGGCTCCTCTCTATCTCCTCTCTCTCCTCTGTCTCCTCTCTATGTCCCATCTCTCATTTGCTTCCTCTATATTTCCTCTCTCTCCTCTGTCTCCTCTCTATGTCCTGTCTCTCCTTAGTCTTTACTCTATCTCCTCTGTCTCCTCTCTATTTCCTCTCTCGCCTCGGTCTCCTCTCTAGCTCCTCTCTCTCATCGGTCTCCTATCTATCTTCCATCGCTCCTCTCTCTCCTCTCTATGTCGTCTCTCTCCTCTCTATCTCCTATCTCTCGTCTGTCTCCTCTGTATATCCTATCTCTCCTCTGTCTCCTCTCTAGCTATTCTCACTCTTCCGCCACCTCACTATCTGCTCTCTCTCCCCTGTCTCCACTCTATGTCGTCTCTCTCGTTAGTCTCGTCTATATCTGCTTGCTTTCCACAGTCTCCTCTCTAGCTCCTCTCTCTCCTCTGTCTCCTATCTATCTTCTTTCGCTCCTCTCTCTCCTCTTTATGTCCTCTCTCTCCTCACTATCTCCTATTTCTCCTCTGTCTCCACTCTATCTCCTATCTCTCCTCTGTATCTCCTATCTCTCCTCTGTTTCCTCTCTATGTCCTATCTCTACTCTGTCTCCTCTCTAGCTCCTCTCTCTCCTCTGCATATCCTCTATCTCCTCTCTCTCCTCTCTATCTCCTATCTCTCCCCTGTCTCCACTCTATCGCCTATCTCTCCTTTCTATCTTCTATCTCTCCTCTGTCTCCTCTCTATGTACTATCTCTCCTCTGTCTCCTCTCTAACTCCTCTGTCTCTTATCTATGTCCTCTCTCTCCTCTGTCTCCACTCTATCTCCTCTGTCTCTACTCTATGTCCTCTCTCTCTTCTGTCTCCTGACTCTCCCCTGTCTCCTCTCTCTCCCCTGTCTCCTCTTTCTCTCCTCTGTCTCCTCTGTCATGTCTCCATGTCCCCTCTCGCCTCGGTCTCCTCTCTAGGTCATCTCTCTCCTCTGTCTCCTATCTTTCTTCTATCGCTCCTCTCTCCTCTCTATGTCCTCTCTGTCCTCTCTATCCCCTATCTCTCCTCTGTCTTCTCTCTATGTTAACTCTCTTCACTGTCTCCTCTCTATCTCCTATCGATCTTATCTCTCCTCTGTCTCCTCTATATGTCCTCCCTCTCTCTCCGCCTCCTGTCTACTTCCTCGGTGTGTAGCACTAAAAATTCAGTGGTACTTGAACTAAAGACTTTTCACAGCAAAACCGCCAGCCCTATTTGTGTTTGTGAGAATCTCGTAGAAGGGCGGTATTTAGACAGCACAAGAAAACTCTTTAAGGGGAACGATGTGTGACCGAAGAAGAGACACTGAGCGAGAGAGACAGATTCTGAGGCACATCAGCTGGATACATCTCCCCACTCTCTTCTATCTCCTACCTCTCCTCTGCCTCCTCTCTATGTCCTATCTCTCCTCTGTCTCCTCTCTAGCTCCTCTCTCTCCTCTGCATATTCTCTATCTCCTATCTCTCCTCTCTATCTCCTATCTCTCCTCCGTCTCCTCTCTATGTCCTGTCTCTCCTCTGTCTCCTCTCTAACTCCTCAGTCTCCTCTCTCTGTTGTCTCTCTCCACTGTCTCCTCTCTATCTCCCCCGTCTTCTCTCTATGTCCTCTCTCTCCTCTCTATGTCCTCTCTCTCCCTGTCGCCTCTCTCTCTCCTCTGTCTTCTCTCTATGTCCTCTCTCTCCTCTGCCTCCTCACTATCTGCTCTCTCTCCCCTCTGTCTCCTCTCTATGTCCTCTCTCTCCTCTGCCACCCCTCTATCTGCTCTCTCTCCTTTGGCTCCTTTCTATGTCGTCTCTCTAGTAAGTCTCGTCTATATCTGCTTCTTCTCCACGGTCTCCTCTCTAGCTCCTCTCTCTCCTCTGTCTCCTTTCTATCTCCTCTCTATCTGTTTTGTTTACTCTCTATCTCCTTTGTCTTCTCTCCATGTCCACTCTCTCCTCTCTATGTCCCCTCTCGCCTTGGTCTCCTCTTTAGCTCCTCTCTCTCCTCTGTCTCCTATCTATCTTCTATCGCTCCTCTCTGTCCTCTCTATGTCCTCTTTCTCCTCTCTATCTCCAATCTCTCCTCTGTCTCCACTCAATATCTTATCTCTCCTCTCTATGTCCTATCTCTTCTCTGTCTCCTTTCTATCTCCTCTGTTTACTCTTATTCTCCTCTGTCTTCTCTCCATGTCCACTCTCTCCTCTCTATGTCCCCTCTCGCCTCGGTCTCCCTTCTATCTCCTCTCTCCCCTCTGTCTCCTATCTATTTTCTATCGCTCCTCTCTCTCCTCTCTATGTCCTCTCTCTCCTCACTATCTCCTATCTCTCCTCTGTGTCCACTCTATCTCCTAGCTCTCCTCTGTATCTCCTATCTCTCCTCTGTCTCCTCTCTAGCTCCTCTCTCTCCTCTGCATATTCTCTATCTCCTCTCTCTCCTCTCTATCTCCTATCTCTCCCCTGTCATCACTCTATCTCCTATCTCTCCTCTCTATCTCCTATCTCTCCTCTGTCTCCTCTCTATGTCCTATCTCTCCTCTGTCTCCTCTTTAACTCCTCAGTCTCCTCTCTATGTTGTCTCTCTCCACTGTCTCCTCTCTATATCCTCTGTCTTCCCTCTATGTCCTCTCTCTCCTCTCTATGTCCTCTCTCTCCCCCGTCGCCTCTCTCTCTCCTCTGTCTTCTCTCTATGTCCTCACTCCCCTCTGTCTCCAGTCTATGTCGTCTCTGTCGTTAGACTCGTCTATATCTGCTTCCTCCCCACGGTCTCCTCTCTAGCTCCTCTCTCTCCTCTGTCTCCTATCTATCTTCTATGGCTCGTCTCTAAGTCCTCTCTCTCCTCTCTATCTCCTATCTCTCCTCTGTCTCCACTCTATCTCCTATCTCTTCTCTCTATCTCCTATTTCTCCTCTGTCTCCCTCTCTATGTCCTATCTCTCCTCTGTCTCCTCTTTAACTCCTCAGTCTCCTCTCTATGTTGTCTCTCTCCACTGTCTCCTCTCTATCTCCTCTGTCACCTCTCTATGTCCTCTCTCGCCACGGTCTCCCCACTAGCTCCTCTCTCCCCTCTGTCTCCTATCTATATTCTATCGCTTCTCTCTCCTCTCTATGTCCTCTCTCTCCTCTGTCTCCTTTCTATATCCATTCTATCTCCTCTGTTTATTCTCTATATCCTCTCCACGGTCTCCTCTCTAGCTCCTCTCTCTCCTCTGTCTCCTATCTATCTTCTATCGCTCCTCTGTAAGTCCTCTCTCTCCTCTCTATCTCCTATCTCTAGTCTGTCTCCTCTCTATGTTATCTCTCTCCTCTGTCTCCTCTCTAGCTCCTCTCCTTCCTCCGCTTCCACTCTATCTGCTCTCTCTCCTCTCTGTGTCCTCTCTGTCTTCTCTCTGTCATCTCTCTCCCCTGGCTCCTCTCTCTCTCCTCTGTCTTCTTTTTAGCTCCTATTTCTCCTCTATCTCCGCTCTATCTTCTGTCTCTCCTCTGTCTCCTCTCTATGTACTCTCTTTCCTCTGTCTCCTCTATCTCGTCTGTCTCTTCCCTAACTCCTGTCTCTCCTCTCTATCTCCTCTCTCTCCTCTGTCTCCACTCTATCTCCTCTCTCTCCTCTGTTTCCTCTCTATGTCCTCTCTGTCTGTCTCCTCTCTTCCTCGTCTCTCACCTCTGTTTCCTCTCTATGTCCTCTCTGTCTGTCTCCTCTCTTCCTCGTCTCTCACCTCTGTATCCTCTCAATCTCCTACCTCTCATGCGCCTCCTGTCGATCTTCTCGGTGTGTAGCATTAAACATTCAGTGGTACTTGAACTAAACACTTTTCACAGCCAAGAAGCGCAAGCTCTATTTGAGTTTGTCAGTCTCTCGTAGAAGGGCGGTATTTAGACAGCACAAGAAAACTCACTAAGGGGAACGATGTGTGACCGAAGAAGAGACACAGAGCGAGAGAGACAGATTCTAAGGCACATCAGCTGGATACATCTCCTCTCTATTCTTTGTTTCCTCTCTATCTTCTCTCTTTCGTTTGTCTCCACTCTATCTCCTATTTCTCCCTCTCTCTCCCTCTCTATGTCGCATCTCTCCTCTCTCTCCGCTCTATGTCCTCTCTCTCCTGTGTCTCCTCTCTAACTCCTATCTCTCCTCTGTCACCACTTCATCTCCTATATCTCCTCTGTCTTCTCTCTCTTCGCTATGTCAACTCTCTCCCCTGTCTCCTCTCTCTCTCTCCTCTGTCTCCTACCTATCTCCTATCGCTCTTATTTCTCCCTCTCTATCTCCTCTGTCTTCTCTCTATGTCCTCTCTCCCTCTCTATGTCCTCTTTCTCCCTCTGTCTCCTATCTCTCCTCTGTCTCCTCTCTAGCTCCTCGCTTTCCTCCGCTTCCACTCTATCTGCTCTCTCTCCCTCTCTTTCTCCTCTCTGTCATCTCTCTCCCCTATCTGCTCTCTCTCTCCTCTGTCTTCTTTTTAACTCCAAATTCTCCTCTGTCTCCGCTCTATCTTCTGTCTCTCCTCTGTCTCTGCTCTATGTACGCTCTCTCCTCTGTCTCCTCTATCTCGTCTGTCTCTTCTCTAACTCCTGTCTCTCCTCTCTATCTCCACTCTCTCCTCTGTCTCCTCTCTAGCTCCTCTCTCTCTTCCGCCACCTCTCTATCACCCCTCTCTCGTATGTCTCCTCTCTATGTCCTCTCATTCCCCAGTCTCCTCTATACCTGCTCTCTCTGCCCGGATTCCTCTCTAGCGCCACTCTCTCCTCTGTCTCCCATCTATCTTCTATCTCTCCTCTGTCTACTCTTTATGTCCTATCTCTACTCTCTCTCCAATCTCTCCTCTGGCTCCTCTCTATCTCCTCTCTCTCCTCTGTCTCCTCTCTATGTCCCATCTCTCATTTGCTTCCTCTATATTTCCTCTCTCTCCTCTGTCTCCTCTCTATGTCCTGTCTCTCCTTAGTCTTTACTCTATCTCCTCTGTCTCCTCTCTATGTCCTCTCTCGCCTCGGTCTCCTCTCTAGCTCCTCTCTCTCATCGGTCTCCTATCTATCTTCCATCGCTCCTCTCTCTCCTCTCTATGTCGTCTCTCTCCTCTCTCGCTCCTACCTCTCCTCTGTCTCCTCTCTATGTCCTATCGCTCCTATCTCTCCTCTCTATCTCCTCTGTCTCCTCTCTATGTCCTCTCTCTCCTCTGTCTCCTCTCTACCTGGTCTTTCTCCTCTGTAGCCTCTCCATCTCCTCTCTCTCTTCCGTCTCCTGTCTATCTCCTCGGTAAGTAGCACTAAACATTCAGTGGTACTTGAACTAAAGACTTTTCACAGTCAAGAACCGCAAGCCCTATTTGAGTTTGTGAGTCTCTCGTAGAAGGGCGGTATTTAGGCAGCACAAGAAAACTCATTAAGGGGAACGATGTGTGACCGAAGAAGAGACACTGAGCGAAAGAGACAGATTCTAAGGCACATCAGCTGGATACATCTCCTCTCTCTTCTTCGCCTCCTCTCTATCATCTCTCTCTCGTCTGTCTCCACTTTATCTTCTATATCTTCTATATCTCCTATTTCTCCTCTCTCTCCTATCTAACTCCTATGTCTCCTCTGTCACCTCTACATCTCCCATCTCTCCTCTGTCTCCTCTCTATCTCCTCTGTCTTCTCTCTCTTCTCTCTGTAAACTCTTTCCCCTGTCTCTTCCTTCTCTACACTGTCTCCTATCTATCTGCTATCGCTCCTTTCTCTCCTCTCTATCTGCTCTGTCTTTTCTCTATGTTATCTCTCTAATCTCTATGTCCTCTCTCTCCTCTGTCTCCTATCTATTTTCTATCGCTCCTTTCGCTCCTCTCTATCTCCAATCTCTCGTCTGTCTCCTCTGTATGTCCTATATCTCCTCTGTCTTCCGCCACCTCTCTATCTCCTATCTCTCCTCTGTCTCCTCTCTATGTTCTCTGCCTCCTCGGTCTCCTCCATAACTGCTCTCTCTCCTCAGTCTCATCTCTATCTCGTCTCTCTCCTCTGTATCCTCTGCATCTCCTCTCTCTCTTCGCCTCCTGTCTACTTCCTCGGTGTGTAGCACTAAACATTCAGTGGTACTTGTACTAAAGGCCTTTTACAGCAAAACCGCAAGCCCTACTTGTGTTTGTGAGAATCTCGTAGAAGGGCGGTATTAAGACAGCACACGAAAACTTACTGAGGGGAACGATGTGTGACCGAAGAAGAGACACTGAGCGAGAGAGATAGATTCTGAGACACATCAGCTGGATACATCTCCTCTCTCTTCTCTATCTCCTATCTCGCCTCTGTCTCCTCTCTATGTTCTCTCTCTCCTCTGTCTCTTCTTTATGTCCTATCTCTCCTCTCTCTCCTCTCTCTCCTCTCTCTCCTCTCTCTTCTCTCTCTCCCTCTCTCTCCTCTCTATCTCCTCCCTCTCTCCTCTGTTTCCTCTCTATGTCCTCTATCTCCTCAATCTATTCTCTCTCCTCTGTCTCCTCTGTATCTCCTAACTCTCCTCTGTCTCCTGTCTATGTCCTATCTCTCGTCTGTCTCCTCTCTAACTCCTCTCTCTCGTCTCTGTCTCCTCTCTAGCTCCTCTCCCTCCTCTTTCTCCTCTCTTGCTCATCTCTCTCCTCTGCCTCCTCTCTATCTCCTCTGTCTTCTCGCTATGTCCTCTTTCTCCTCTAGCTCCTCTCTAACTCCTATCTATCTCCTATCTCTCCTCTGTCTCCTCTCTATGTCCCATCTCTCCTCTGCTTCCTCTATATCTCCTCTCTCTCCTCTGTCTCCACTCTATGTCCTGTCTCTCCTCAGTCTTCTCTCTATCTCTTCTGTCTCCTCTCTTGTCCTCTCTCTCCTCGGTCTCCTATCTATCTTCCATCGCTCCTCTCTCTCCTCTTTATGTCGTCTGTCTCCTATCTCTCCTCTGTCTTCTCTCTATGTCGCTCCTCAATCGCTCCTATCTCTCCTCTCTATCTCCTCTGTCTCCTCACTATGTCCTCTCTCTCCTCTGTCTCCTCTCTACCTGGTCTCTCTCCTCTGTACCCTCTCCATCTCCTCTCTCTCTTCGGTCTCCTGTCGATCTCCTCGGTGTGTAGCATTAAACATTCAGTGGTACTTGAACTAAAGACTTTTCACAGCCAAGAACCGCAAGCCCTACTTGACATTGTGAGTCTCTCATAGAAGGGCGGTATTTAGACAGCAGAAGAAAACTCACTAAGGGGAACGATGTGTGACCGACGAAGAGACACTGAGCGAGAGAGACAGATTCATATACATCTCCTCTCTCTTCTTCGTCTCGTCTCTATCTTCTCTCTCTCGTCTGTCTCCACTCTATCTCCTATATCTCCTATTTCTCCTATTACTCCTCTGTCTCATCTCTAACTCCTATCGCTCTTCTGTCACCTCTCTATCTCCTATCTCTCCTCTTTCTCCTCTGTCTCCTTTCTATCTCCTTCGTCTTCTCTATCTTCTCTATATAAACTCTTTCCCCTGTCACCTCCCTCTCTCCACTGTCTCCCATCTATCTGCTATCGCTCCTTTCTCTCCTCTCTATCTCCTCTGTCTTTTCTCTATGTTATCTCTTTAATCTCCATGTCCTCTCTCTCCTCTGTCACCTATCTATTTTCTATCGCTCCTCTCTCTCCTCTCTATCTCCAATCTCTCGTCTGTCTCCTCTGTATGTCCTATCTCTCCTCAGTCTCCTCTCTAGCTCCAATCACTCTTCCGCCACCTCTCTATCTGCTCGCTCTCCTCTGTCTCCACTCTATGTCGTCTCTCTCCTTAGTCTCGTTTATATCTGCTTCCTCTGCACGGTCGCCTCCCTAGCTCCTCTCTCTCCTCTTTATGTCCTCTCTCTCTTCACTATCTAATATCTCTCATCTGTCTCCACTCTATCTCCTATATCTCCTCTGTTTCTCCTATCTGTCCTCTGTTTCCTCTCTATGTCCTATCTCTCCTCTGTCTCCTGTCTAGGTCCTCTATCTGCTCCGCATATTCTCTATGTCCTCTCTCTCCTCTGTCTCCACTCTATCTCCTCTCTCTCCTCTGTTTCCTCTCTATGTCCTCTCTGTCTGTCTCCTCTCTTCCTCGTCTCTCACCTCTGTTTCCTCTCTATGTCCTCTCTGTCTGTCTCCTCTCTTCCTCGTCTCTCACCTCTGTATCCTCTCAATCTCCTACCTCTCATGCGCCTCCTGTCGATCTTCTCGGTGTGTAGCATTAAACATTCAGTGGTACTTGAACTAAACACTTTTCACAGCCAAGAAGCGCAAGCTCTATTTGAGTTTGTGAGTCTCTCGTAGAAGGGCGGTATTTAGACAGCACAAGAAAACTCACTAAGGGGAACGATGTGTGACCGAAGAAGAGACACAGAGCGAGAGAGACAGATTCTAAGGCACATCAGCTGGATACATCTCCTCTCTATTCTTTGTTTCCTCTCTATCTTCTCTCTTTCGTTTGTCTCCACTCTATCTCCTATTTCTCCTCTCTCTCCTCTCTATGTCGCATCTCTCCTCTCTCTCCGCTCTATGTCCTCTCTCTCCTGTGTCTCCTCTCTAACTCCTATCTCTCCTCTGTCACCACTTCATCTCCTATATCTCCTCTGTCTTCTCTCTATCTCCCCTGTCTTCTCTCTCTTCTCTATGTCAACTCTCTCCCCTGACTCCTCTCTCTCTCTCCTCTGTCTCCTACCTATCTCCTATCGCTCTTATTTCTCCTCTCTATCTCCTCTGTCTTCTCTCTATGTCCTCTCTCCCCTCTCTATGTCCTCTTTCTCCTCTGTCTCCTATCTCTCCTCTGTCTCCTCTCTAGCTCCTCGCTTTCCTCCGCTGCCACTCTATCTGCTCTCTCTCCTCTCTTTCTCCTCTCTGTCATCTCTCTCCCCTATCTGCTCTCTCTCTCCTCTGTCTTCTTTTTAACTCCTAATTCTCCTCTGTCTCCGCTCTATCTTCTGTCTCTCCTCTGTCTCTGCTCTATGTACGCTCTCTCCTCTGTCTCCTCTATCTCGTCTGTCTCTTCTCTAACTCCTGTCTCTCCTCTCTATCACCACTCTCTCCTCTGTCTCCTCTCTAGCTCCTCTCTCTCTCTTCCGCCACCTCTCTATCACCCCTCTCTCGTCTGTCTCCTCTCTATGTCCTCTCATTCCCCAGTCTCCTCTATACCTGCTCTCTCTGCCCGGATTCCTCTCTAGCGCCACTCTCTCCTCTGTCTCCCATCTATCTTCTATCTCTCCTCTGTCTACTCTTTATGTCCTATCTCTACTCTCTCTCCAATCTCTCCTCTGGCTCCTCTCTATCTCCTCTCTCTCCTCTGTCTCCTCTCTATGTCCCATCTCTCATTTGCTTCCTCTATATTTCCTCTCTCTCCTCTCTCTCCTCTCTATGTCCTGTCTCTCCTTAGTCTTTACTCTATCTCCTCTGTCTCGTCTCTATGTCCTCTCTCGCCTCGGTCTCCTCTCTAGCTCCTCTCTCTCATCGGTCTCCTATCTATCTTCCATCGCTCCTCTCTCTCCTCTCTATGTCGTCTCTCTCCTCTCCCGCTCCTACCTCTCCTCTGTCTCCTCTCTATGTCCTATCGCTCCTATCTCTCCTCTCTATCTCCTCTGTCTCCTCTCTATGTCCTCTCTCTCCTCTGTCTCCTCTCTACCTGGTCTTTCTCCTCTGTAGCCTCTCCATCTCCTCTCTCTCTTCCGTCTCCTGTCTATCTCCTCGGTAAGTAGCACTAAACATTCAGTGGTACTTGAACTAAACACTTTTCACAGTCAAGAACCGCAAGCCCTATTTGAGTTTGTGAGTCTCTCGTAGAAGGGCGGTATTTAGGCAGCACAAGAAAACTCATTAAGGGGAACGATGTGTGACCGAAGAAGAGACACTGAGCGAGAGAGACAGATTCTAAGGCACATCAGCTGGATACATCTCCTCTCTCTTCTTCGTCTCCTCTCTATCATCTCTCTCTCGTCTGTCTCCACTTTATCTTCTATATCTTCTATATCTCCTATTTCTCCTCTCTCTCCTATCTAACTCCTATGTCTCCTCTGTCACCTCTACATCTCCCATCTCTCCTCTGTCTCCTCTCTATCTCCTCTGTCTTCTCTCTCTTCTCTCTGTAAACTCTTTCCCCTGTCTCCTTCTTCTCTACACTGTCTCCTATCTATCTGCTATCGCTCCTTTCTCTCCTCTCTATCTGCTCTGTCTTTTCTCTATGTTATCTCTCTAATCTCTATGTCCTCTCTCTCCTCTGTCTCCTATCTATTTTCTATCGCTCCTTTCGCTCCTCTCTATCTCCAATCTCTCGTCTGTCTCCTCTGTATGTCCTATATCTCCTCTGTCTTCCGCCACCTCTCTATCTCCTATCTCTCCTCTGTCTCCTCTCTATGTTCTCTGCCTCCTCGGTCTCCTCCATAACTGCTCTCTCTCCTCAGTCTCATCTCTATCTCGTCTCTCTCCTCTGTATCCTCTGCATCTCCTCTCTCTCTTCGCCTCCTGTCTACTTCCTCGGTGTGTAGCACTAAACATTCAGTGGTACTTGTACTAAAGGCCTTTTACAGCAAAACCGCAAGCCCTACTTGTGTTTGTGACGGCGGTATTAAGACAGCACACGAAAACTTGAGGGGAACGATGTGTGACCGAAGAAGAGACACTGAGCGAGAGAGACAGATTCTGAGACACATCAGCTGGATACATCTCCTCTCTCTTCTCTATCTCCTATCTCGCCTCTGTCTCCTCTCTATGTTCTATCTCTCCTCTGTCTCTTCTTTATGTCCTATCTCTCCTCTCTCTCCTCTCTCTCCTCTCTCTTCTCTCTCTCCTCTCTCTCCTCTCTATCTCCTCCCTCTCTCCTCTGTTTCCTCTCTATGTCCTCTATCTCCTCAATCTATTCTCTCTCCTCTGTCTCCTCTGTATCTCCTAACTCTCCTCTGTCTCCTGTCTATGTCCTATCTCTCGTCTGTCTCCTCTCTAACTCCTCTCTCTCGTCTCTGTCTCCTCTCTAGCTCCTCTCCCTCCTCTTTCTCCTCTCTTGCTCATCTCTCTCCTCTGCCTCCTCTCTATCTCCTCTGTCTTCTCGCTATGTCCTCTTTCTCCTCTAGCTTCTCTCTAACTCCTATCTATCTCCTATCTCTCCTCTGTCTCCTCTCTATGTCCCATCTCTCCTCTGCTTCCTCTATATCTCCTCTCTCTCCTCTGTCTCCTCTCTATGTCCTGTCTCTCCTCAGTCTTCTCTCTATCTCTTCTGTCTCCTCTCTTGTCCTCTCTCTCCTCGGTCTCCTATCTATCTTCCATCGCTCCTCTCTCTCCTCTTTATGTCGTCTGTCTCCTATCTCTCCTCTGTCTTCTCTCTATGTCGCTCCTCAATCGCTCCTATCTCTCCTCTCTATCTCCTCTGTCTCCTCACTATGTCCTCTCTCTCCTCTGTCTCCTCTCTACCTGGTCTCTCTCCTCTGTACCCTCTCCGTCTCCTCTCTCTCTTCGGTCTCCCGTCGATCTCCTCGGTGTGTAGCATTAAACATTCAGTGGTACTTGAACTAAAGACTTTTCACAGCCAAGAACCGCAAGCCCTACTTGACTTTGTGAGTCTCTCATAGAAGGGCGGTATTTAGACAGCAGAAGAAAACTCACTAAGGGGAACGATGTGTGACCGACGAAGAGACACTGAGCGAGAGAGACAGATTCATATACATCTCCTCTCTCTTCTTCGTCTCGTCTCTATCTTCTCTCTCTCGTCTGTCTCCACTCTATCTCCTATATCTCCTATTTCTCCTATTACTCCTCTGTCTCATCTCTAACTCCTATCGCTCTTCTGTCACCTCTCTATCTCCTATCTCTCCTCTTTCTCTTCTGTCTCCTTTCTATCTCCTTCGTCTTCTCTATCTTCTCTATATAAACTCTTTCCCCTGTCACCTCCCTCTCTCCACTGTCTCCCATCTATCTGCTATCGCTCCTTTCTCTCCTCTCTATCTCCTCTGTCTTTTCTCTATGTTATCTCTTTAATCTCCATGTCCTCTCTCTCCTCTGTCACCTATCTATTTTCTATCGCTCCTCTCTCTCCTCTCTATCTCCAATCTCTCGTCTGTCTCCTCTGTATGTCCTATCTCTCCTCAGTCTCCTCTCTAGCTCCAATCACTCTTCCGCCACCTCTCTATCTGCTCGCTCTCCTCTGTCTCCACTCTATGTCATCTCTCTCCTTAGTCTCGTTTATATCTGCTTCCTCTGCACGGTCGCCTCTCTAGCTCCTCTCTCTCCTCTCTATGACATCTCTCTCTTCACTATCTAATATCTCTCATGTGTCTCCACTCTATCTCCTATATCTCCTCTGTATCTCCTATCTGTCCTCTGTTTCCTCTCTATGTCCTATCTCTCCTCTGTCTCCTGTCTAGGTCCTCTATCTGCTCCGCATATTCTCTATGTCCTCTCTCTCCTCAGTATCTCCTATAGCTCATCTGTCTCCAATCTATCTCATATCTCTCCTCTCTATCTCCTAACTCTCCTCTGTTTCCTCTCTATGTCCTGTCTCTCCTCTGTCTCCTCTCTATCTCCTCAGGCTCCTCTCTATGTCGTTTCTCTCCTCTCTATGTCCTCTCTCTCCCCTGTCGCCTCAATCTCACCTCTGTCTTCTCTCTATGTCCTCTCTTTCCTCTGCGTCCCCACCATCTGCTCTTTCTCCTTTGGCTCCTTTCTATGTCGTCCTTCTCCTCTCTATGTCCACTCTCTCCTCTGTCTCTTCTCTATGTCCTCTCTCTCCTCTGTCTCCTCTCTATCTTCTCTGACTCTTCTCTATGACCTCTCTCCCTTCTGTCTCCTCTCTCTCTCCTCTGTCTCCTCTCAATGTCCACTTTCTCCTTTGCCTGCTCTCTATCTGCTCTCTCTCTGTCTTCTCGCCATGTCCACTCTATCCACTCTATGTCCCCTCTCGCCTTGGTCTCTTCTCTAGCTCCTCTCTATCTCCTCTGTCTACTCTCTATCTTCTCTCTCTGTCCACTCTCTCCTCTCTATGTCCTCTCTCTCCTCTGTCTCCTATCTATCTTCTATCGCTCCTCTCCCTGTGCTGTCTGTCCTCTCTATCTCTTATCTCTCCTCTGTCTCCTCTCCATGTTCTCTGCCTCCTCAGTCTCCTCCATAACTGCTCTCTCTCCTCAGTCTCATCTCTATCTCGTCTCTCTCCTCTGTATCCTCTGCATCTCCTCTCTCTCTTCGTCTCCTGTCTACTTCCTCGGTGTGTAGCACTAAACATTCAGTGCTACGTGTACTAAGGCTTTTTACAGCCAAACCGCAAGCCCTACTTGTGTTTCTGAAAATCTCGAAGAAGGGCGGTATTAAGACAGCACAAGAAAACTCACTAAGGGGAACGATGTGTGACCGAAGAAGAGACACTGAGCGAGAGAGACAGATTCTAAGGCACATCAGCTAAATACGTCTCCTCTCTCTTCATCGTCTCCTCTCTAGCTTCTCTATCTTCTCTCTCTCGTCTGTCACCACTCTATCTCCTATTTTTCCACTCGCTTATCTCTATGTCGTCTCTCTCCTCTGTCTCTTCTCTATCTCCTCTGTCGGCTCTCTATGTCTTCTCACTCCTCACTATGTCCTCTCTCTCCCCTGTCGCCTCTGTATGTCCTCTCTCTCCTCTGCCTCCTCTATATCTCCTCTCTCTCCTTTGTCTCCTCTCTATGTCCTGTCTCTCCTCAGTATTCTTTCTATCTCCTCTGTCTCCTCTCTATGTCCACGGTCTGCTCTCTAGCTCCTCTCTCTCATCTGTCTCCTATCTATCTTCTTCCGCCCCTCTCTCTTCTCTCTACGTCCTCTCTCTCCTCTCTATCTCCTATCTCTCGTCTGTCTCCTCTCTACCTGGTCTTTCTCCTCTGTAGCCTCTCCATCTCCTCTCTCTCTTCCGTCTCCTGTCTATCTCCTCGGTGTGTAGCACTAAACATTAACTGGTACTTGAACTAAAGACTTTTCACAGCCAAGAACCGCAAGCCCTACTTGAGTTTGTGAGTCCCTCGTAGTAGGGTGGTATTTAGACAGCACAAGAAAACTCACTAAGGGAAACGATGTGTGACCGAAAGAAAGACACTGAGCGAGAGAGACAGAGTCTCTCCTCTCTCTCCTCTCTATATCGCATCTCTCCTCTGTCTCCGCTCTATGTCCTCTCTCTACTCTGTCTCTTCTGTCTCCACTCTAACTCCTAGCTCTCCTCTGTCACCTCTCCATCTCCCATCTCTCCTCTGTTTCCTCTCTATCTCCTCTGTCTTCTCTCTCTTCTCTATGTCAACTCTCTCCCCTGTCTCCTCTCTCTCTCCACTGTCTCCTATCTATATCCTATCGCTCCTTTCTCTCCTCTCTATCTCCTCTGTCTTCTCTCTATATCCTCTTTTTAATCTCTATGACCTCTCTCTCCTCTGTCCCCTATCTATCTTCTATCGCTCCTCTCTCTCCTCTCTACGTCCTCTTTCTCCTCTCTATCTCCAATCTCTAGTCTGTCTCCTCTGTATGTCCTATCTCCCCTCTGTCTCCTCTCTACCTCCTCTCTCTCCTCTGTCTCCTATCTACCTTCTATCTCTATTCTGTCTACTCTTTATGTCCTATCTATCCTCTCTCGCTCCTCTCTCTCCTCTGTCTCCTCTCTATCTCCTCTCTCTCCTCTGTCCCCACGCTATGTCCTCTCTCTCCCCTGTCTCCTCTCTCTCTGTCTCCTCTTAATGTCCTCTCTCTCATCTGCCTCCATAACTGCCCTCTCTCCTCAGTCTCATCTCTATCTCGTCTGTCTCCTCTCTATGTCCTCTCTCTCTCCTCGGTCTCCTATCTATCTTCTATCGCTCCTCTCTCTGTGCGGTCTCTCCTCTTCCTCTCCTTTCGCTCTCTCTCCTCTCTATGTCGCATCTCTCCTCTGCCTCCACTCTATGTCCTCTCTCTCCTCTCTGTCCTCTGTCTCCTCTCTCTCCTCTGTCACCTCTCCATCTCCTATCACTCCCCTCTCTCCTGTGTCTCCTCTATATCTCCTCTGTCCTCTCTCTCTTTTCTATGTCAACTCTCTCCCCTGTCTCCTCTCTCTCTCCACTGTCTCCTATCTATCTGCTATCGCTCCTATCTCTCCTCTCTATCTCCTCTGCCTTCTCTCTATGTCCTCTCTCTAATCTCTATGTCCTCTCTCTCCTCTGTCTCCTATCTATCTTCTACCGCCCCTCTCTCTTCTCTCTACGTCCTCTCTCTCCTCTCTATCTCCTATCTCTCCTCTGTATCCTCTCTTCCTCGTCTTTCTCCTCTGTTTCCTCTCCAGCTCCTCTCTCTCTTCCGTCTCTTGTCCATTTCCTCGGTGTGTAGCACTAAACATTAACTGGTACTTGAACTAAAGACTTTCATCTCTCCTTTGTCTCCGCTCTATGTCCTCTCTCTCCTCTGTCTCCTCTCTAACTCCTATCTATCCTCTGTCACCTCTCCATCTCCTATCTCTCCCCTGTCTCCTCTCTCTCTCCTCTGTCTCCGATATATATCCTATCGCTCCTATCTCTCCTCTCTATCTCCTCTGTCTTCTCTCTATGTCCTCTCTCTAATCTTAATGTCCTCTCTCTCCTCTGTCTCCTATCTATCTTCTATCGCTCCTCTCTCTCCTCTCTACGTGCTCTTTCTCCTCTCTATCTCCAATCTCTAGTCTGTCTCCTCTGTATGTCCTATCTCCCCTCAGTCTCCTCTCTAGCTCCTCTCTCTCTTCCACCACCTCTCTATCTGCTCTCTCTCCTCTGTGTCCTCTCTATGTCCTATCTCTCCTCTCTCTCCTCTGTCTCCTATCTATCTTCTATCTCTCCTCTGTCTACTCTTTATGTCCTATCTCTCATCTGCCTCCTCTTTATCTGCTCTCTCTCCTCTCTATGTCCTCTCTCTCCTCTGTCTCCTCTCTATCTCCTATCTCTCGTCTGTCTCCTCTGTCTTCTCTCTATGTCCTCTCTCTCCTAAGTGTCCTCCATAACTGCTCTCTCTCCTCTGTCTCATCTCTATCTCGTCTCTCTCCCCTCTATATCCTCTCTCGCCTCTCTCTCTCCTCGGTCTCCTATTTATCTTCTATCGCTCAATATCTCCTCTGTCTCGTCTCTATGTCCTATCGCTCCTATCTCTATACTCTATCTCCTCTGGCTCCTCTCTATGTCTTCTCTCTGCTTTGTCTACTCTCTATATCCTCTCTCCCCTCTGTCTATCTCTTATCGCTCCTCCCTTTTCTATCTATGTCCTCTCTCTCCTCTCAATCTCCTATATCTTCTATGTCTCTTCTCTGTGTCCTCTCTCTCCTCTGTCTCCTCTCTATCTCCTCCGTCTCCTCTCTATGTCCTCTCTGTTCTCTGTCTCCTCTCTATCTCGTATCTCTCCTCTGTCTCCTCTCTATCTCCTCTGTCTGCTCTCTCTCTCCTCTGTCTTCTCTTTAACACGTATCTCTCCTCTGTCTCCTGTCTATGTCCTATCTCTCCTCTGTGTCCTCTCTATGTCCTATTTCTCCTCTGTCTCCTCTCTAGCTCCGCTCCCCCCTCTGTCTCCCCTCGAGCTCCTCTCCCTCCTCTTCTTTTTCTCTATCTCCTTTCACTCGTCCGTCTCCTCTCTATGTCTTCTCTTTCCCCAGTCTCCTCTATACCTGCTCTCGCTTCCCGGCTTCCTCTCTAGCACCTCTCTCTCCTCTTTCTCCTATCTATCTGTCTACTCTTCTAGATATCTTCCATCGCTCCTCTCTCTCCTCTCTATGTCGTCTCTCTCCTCTCTCTCTCCTCTCTCTCTCCTCTCTCTCTCCTATCTCTCCTCTGTCTCCTCTCTATGCCCTATCGCTCCTATCTCTCCTCTGCCTCCTCTCTATCTCCTCTCTCTCCTCTGTCTCCTCGCTATGTCCTCTTTCTCCTCTATCTCCCCTCTAACTCCTATCTCTCCTATCTATCTCCTATCTATCTCCTATCTCTCCTCTATCTCCTCTCTATATCCCATCTCTCCTCTGTCTCCTCTCTACATCCCATCTCTCCTCTGCTTCCTTTATATCTCCTCTCTCTCCTCTGTCTACTCCATATGTCCTATCTCTCCTCTCTCTCGTCTGCCTCCTCCCTATCTCCTCTCTCTCATCTGTCTCCTCGCTATGTCCTCTTTCTCCTCTATCTCCTCTCAAACTCCTATCTCTCCTATCTATCTCCTATCTCTCCTCTGTCTCCTCTCTATGTGCCATCTCTGCTCTGCTTCCTTTATATCTACTCTCTCTCCTCTGTCTACTCTTTATGTCATATCTCTCCTCTCTCGCTCCTCTCTCTCCTCTGTCTCCTGTCTATCTCCTATCTCTCCTTTGTCTTCTCTCTATTTCCACTCTCTCCTCTCTATGTTCTCTCTCTCCACTGTATCCTCCCTATCTCCTATCGCTCTTATCTCTCCTCTGTATTCTCTCTATGTCCTCTCGCTCCTAAGTGTCCTCCATAACTGCCCTCTCTCCTCAGTCTCCTCTCTATCTCGTCTCTCTCCTCTCTATGTCCTCTCTCTCCTCGGTCTCCTATCTATCTTCTATCGCTCCTCTCTCTCCTCTCTCTGTGGGGTCTCTCCTCTTTCTCTCCTATATCTCCTCTGTCTCGTCTCTATGTCCTCTCGCTCCTGTCTCTCCTCTCTATCTCCTCTGGCTCCTCTCTATGTCTTCTCTCTCTCTCTTCCGTCTCCTGTCAATTTCCTCGGTGTGTAGCACTAAACATTCAGTGGTAGTTGTACTAAAGACTTTTCACAGAAAACCGCAAGCCCTACTTGTGTTTGTGAGAATCGCGTAGAAGGGCGGTATTTAGAAAGGACAAGAAAACTCACTAGAGTAACGATGTGTGACCGAAGAAGAGACACTGAGCGAGAGAGACAGATTCTGAGGCACATCAGCTGGATACATCTCCTCTTTATTCTTTGTTTCCTCTCTATCTTCTCTCTTTCCTCTATCTCCACTCTATTTCCTATTTCTCCTCTCTCTCCTCGGTCTCCTATCTATCTTCTATCGCTCCTCTCTCTCCTCTCTCTGTGCGGTCTCTCCTCTTTCTCTCCTATCGCTTTCTCTTCTCTCTGTGTCGCATCTCTCCTCTGCCTCCGCTCTATGTCCTCTCTCTCCTCTGACTCCTCTCTATCTCCTCTCGCTTCACTGTCACCTCTCCATCTCCTATCTCTCCTCTTTCTCCTCTGTCTCCTCTGTCTCCTCTATATCACCTCTGTCTTCTCTCTCTTTTCTATGTCAACTCTCTCCCCTGTCTCCTCTCTCTCTCTCCACTGTCTCCTATCTATCTCCAATCGCTCCTATCTCTCCTCTCTATCGCCTCTGTCTTCTCTCTATGTCCTCTCTCTAATCTCTATGTCCTCTCTCTATTCTGTCTCCTATCTATCTTCTATCGCTCCTCTCTCTCCTCTCGATGTCCTCTCCCTCCTCTCTATCTCCAATCTCTCGTCTGTCTTCGCTGAGTGTCCTACCTCTCATCTGTCTCCTCTCTAGCTCCTCTCTCTCTTCCGCCACCTCTCTATCTGCTCTCTCTCCTCTGTCTCCTCTCTATATCGTCTCTCTCCTTAGTCTCGTCTATATCTGCTCCCTCTCCATGGTCTCCTCTCTAGCTCCTCTCTCTCCTCGGTCTCCTATCTATCTTCTCCCTATGTCCTCTCACTCCTCCCTATGTCCTCTCTCTCCCCTGTAGCCTCTCTTTCTCCCCTGTCTTCTCGCTATGACCTCTCTCTCCTCTGCCTCCTCTCTATGTCCTCTCTCTCCTTTGTCTCTTCTCTATGTCCTCTCTCTCCTTTGTCTCCTCTCTCTCTTCTGTCTCCTCACTCTCCCCTGTCTCCTCTCTCTATCCCCTGCCTCCTCTCTCTCTCATCTGTCTCCTCTCTATGTCCTCTCTCTCCTCTGCCTCCTCTCTATCTGCTCTCTCTCCTCTGTCTTCTCTCTATGTCCTCTCTATCCCCTGTCTCCTCTCTCTCGGAACCGCAAAACTACTTTGGCTGATTAATTCGGAAGAATCAATTTCCCCATTAATTAGTTTGTGTAAGAAGATTACACCAAGCATGGTTCTACGATTAGAAAGCGAGGGAAGATTTATTAGTGAAAGTCTACTATGGTAGGAAGGCATGCGATAATTAGTATTCCAGCTAAGACCCCGGAGGGCAAGAAGCAGAAATTGTTTTTGTACAGATTCAATTCTATCCTGATGAACCTTGTATTGGGGACACCATATACAAGAATCATATTCAAGAATTGGACGTACAAGTGAAGTATATAGAGTTTTAGTAACATAGGGATCGTCAAATTCATTCGACCAGCACTTCATGAATCCCAGGACTCCAAAAGCTCGATTTGCAGCAGTGGAAATATGCTTGTTAAACTTAAGCTTGGGATCAAGAAGGATACCCAAATCGTTAATGGACTCAATACGCTCAAGGGGTTTACCATTAAGGAAATAATTGTTGAAAAAAGGCATTCGTCTATTGAAGGACATAAATGTGCACTTACTGTAATTAAGATTTAATAAATTTACTTCACACCCGGTTTTGATACCGTCAAGGTCGGATTGCAAACTTTGGCCAGCTAGAGAATTAGTAGACGACAGGCAAAGTTTTACGTCATCGGCGTACATCAGCACCCGAGAGTGGTTTATTACAGAAGGAAGGTCATTTATGAATAAGGTGAATAACGACGGACCAAGGTGACTTCCTTGTGGTACTCCGAAAGTAACTTGAACAGGTTTAGAGACAAGACCTTTGAAGTAAACTTTTTGGGTTCTCAATGATAAATAGTTAGATATCCAGATAATTAGGTTTTTGGAAATCCCAGAAGATGAAGCTTATGCAGTAAAAGCGAATGATTAACAGAGTCAAACGCTTTACTGAAATCAGAGTAAATGACATCTGTTTGCATTTTATTTTGGAATCCTTTAATAACAAAAGACGTGAATTCCAATAAGTTAGTGGTAATAGATCGATATTTCATAAACCCGTGCTGGCAGGGTGAAATTATAGATCTACAAAGATGTTGTAATTGAAAAGTTTTCAACTTCTCAAAAATCTTTGGAATAGCGGACAACTTAGAAATACCTCTATTGTTTTGAACATTAGACTTGTTTCCTTTTTTAAGTAGAGGAATAATAAATGATTCTTTCGAAATATTAGGAAATGAACTTAACTCCACGGACAAATAAAATAGTTTATACAAAGGCTTTGAGAGACCTTCAGCACAGTATCTAAGTACGCAGCCTGGTACTCCATCAGGTCCCAGTAAAAATGCGGGCTTGATAACCATTAGCTCTTTTAGTAGTGAACTCTCTGTGATCAAAGGCACAAAAATGCATTTAGAAACATTTACATGATAAGGATATGGCAAAGCAGGAACATAATTCAAAAAATAGAGTTGATGGTAGTGTTGATGATTTACGCTTCACATTAACGAAGTTATAGAAACTTTTAGGATCCCGCTGGAACTGTATCCTACAACCTTTCAAGTAATCCTTATAACATTGGTTATTGAGGACAGAGAAATTAGATCGAACAATCAGATATTGAGTGTAAGCCAAGAAAGAGCCAGTTTCCTTGAAATTCTTGTACATCCTTGACTTTCTATTCTTCAAATTGTTTAATTCCCGTGTGAGACAAATAGGATTGTTAGACCTAACTGAATCACAAACTGGGACGCATAAATTTGGGATAGCATTGATTTGACATAATGACATCCCAAATAAATTATCGAGAAAATCATTTTGGGTCGTGGAACTCAAGACGCTAGAATTGGGACTAGAGATCCACGTAGTTCCAGCAATATTGAAATAACCCAGAACTACAAGTAAATCACGATCGGAAAGCATAGCGGAGACAGAATGTATAGCAGAAAAGTGCATCGAATAGACAGAACTATCTGAAGAAGGAGGAATATAGGAACAAGTAATAAAAAGGCAGACACCATTAATGCACAATTTGACGGCAACAAATTCTATATCTATACAAAAGTTAGTTATTACTGTGGAAGGAATAAATAATGTCCCGACGAAGAGGTTTGCGCAGTACGTTCTCTTTATTCAATCGCACGATCGAGACTGACTCGACGTTCGTTTTCTGCTTACCGACTAATGTACAATTGTTGTAGTATGTGTTTATGTGTGAGCGCGACATTCTTCGTGCTCGTCTAGCTTTTCTCGTTAGATGGTTGATTCTGACGAGAAAGAACGAGCGCACATCTTAAGCCTAGGTAAGGGACCCGCTGACTGGATAGCTGTTGTTATATATATATATGTTTGTTATTTATATATATTTGTCCTACTACAACTCGGCCATCCTGTGAGCTGGATCCCCTGATCATAGTGTTTATGACAATCTACTTATATTATATGTGCCTTTTGATTTTAACTTAGTGGTTTTCTATTAGTGTACAATTTAATTTTCTTAATGATTATATATATGTGTATTTACAATGTTTCTTAACCTATTTTTTTTTCCTATCCAGTGCCGCATGTTTTGAGCACTCCATATACCCTTGTACGGATTTCGCGATATTTGGAAACCCTCAGCATCTTTTCACAAAAACCTATCATTGCGCTAAACTTTCTCTATTACATATGGGCCTTTGTTTCTGGGAATTAATTTTCTAGCAACTCCTACTGTACTGTCGAAATTTTTCACCATTACATAGTCCCCTTTTCTATACTCTTTAGATTTGTTTCTAGTTTTGTCATAGTATGATTCATTGCAGATTTGTGCATTTAGCTGGTTTTCTTTAGCTTTTTCTCTGATTTCTTTTAAGTTTATTGCAATGTTTGAATTATTAATTTCCTCTAGTTTTTCTTTCAGCTCAGCTATTACTTCGCCTTTATGCTCTACCCCGAAGAGCATCTTACTCGGCAGCTGCTTAATGCTACGCTGTATTGTATTGTTGAGTGCATGTTTCACTTGTTCTATTACTGAGTCCCATTGTTTTCCCCTTTCTGGTTCTGTAAGTTTGGCAATCATTGGTCCCAAATTTCTATTTATACGCTCAACTTGTCCGTTTGCCTGTGGCGAGCCTGTTGCTATTTTTATATGCTTTATGTTGAGATCTGACAAAAATTCTTCGAACTCGTTTGATGTGAAACAACTGCCTCTATCGGAAGTAATGTACTTTGGCCTGCTGTATGCTCTGAAATAATCTTTTAGTGCTTTTATGACTTCTTTAGTATTCGTTGTCCTGGTAGGGTATAATCTTATAAATTTGATAAGTCCGTCAATTATTAGAAATACATGCCTGTTGGCCCTACCAGCAGCTACTGGTCCGTAATGATCAATGTGCAGTAATTCGAACGGTCTATCTCCTTTAGGTATACTGTGTAACAATCCTTCTGATTTTCCCGTTTTTGGCGAGAAAGCAACGCATTTCAGGCAATTCTCAATATGAGTGTTGCATTTTTTCTTTGATATTTGATATCCAATAACTTTTCGAAATAGCGTCAATCATTTTGTCCCTGCCTATGTGTCCCAGCTCATTGTGATATTTATGCATTACGTGGTTTTCCATGTCTTCTGGTACTTAAAACAGAAACCTACCATCATTCGTTTTTCTATAAATAATTCCGTTTCTCATTTCGTATAATTTATGTTCGTTATTTTCTAATATTCCCTTTAACTTTTGTATTTTCGAGTCTTTTGTCTGACAAATGACAAGATTGTCTTCGAAACTATTTGTTTCTACTATTAGAATATTGGTGCATCTGCTTAGGGCGTCGACATGCTGCATCTTGCTTCCAGCCCTGTGAATTAGCTCGTAGTCATAATTTTGCAGTTCTAAAGCCCATCTGGCAATTCTCGGATTGAGTTCAACTTTATTTAATGTTAATGTTAATGTTAATGAATTGCAGTCTGTCACGATTTTGAAATGTCTTCCTTGTAAGTAGATTCGAAATCTACGCAGTGCATAAACTATCGCTAATGTTTCCAATTCGAAACTGTGGTATTTTGACGATTTACCATAGTTTTTCTTTTGCATTAACACGGCTCCGAAACCCAGAGAGCTTGCATCGCAATGCAGCTCGACCTCGTCTTTGTAGTTGAAAATGGCTTATACTGGCGCTTACATGAGTTTTTCCTTAAAGGTTAGAAAGCATTCTAACTCATTTTCGCTGAACGCGAACTGTGTGTCTTTCCTCAAAAGATCGTCCAGTGGTTTGGCTATTGATCAAAAGTCTTTGATAAGTCGCCTGAAATACGAACACAAACCTAAAAAACTTTGAACGATATGAACTTTGTCTGGTATCTGGAAATTCTTAATCGCTTCTATTCCTTTGTCATCTGCCCTAATGCCTTCACTTGTTATTAGGAACCCTAAATATTTAATTCTGTCTTGCATGAATTCACATTTGTCTAAACGTAATTCTAATTTATTTTGAACTAACCTTTTAAAAACATCTGTTAGGGTGATTAAATGTTCGTGAATGTCTCTGCTTGCAACCATTATGTCGTCCATGTATACAATAGATTTGTCGTCCCTTATTAAATCAGCGAAAATCTTATTTACGAATCTTTGAAATACGATTGGTGCATTCTTTATCCCCATTGGCATTCTTAAAAATTCATATTAGCCCAACGGGGTTACGAAAGACGTATATTTTACGGATTCTTTATTGACAAACACATGAAAATATCAATTTTTCAAATCTAATTTTGAAAACACTGTCTTATTGACTAATTTGTCTAACAGATCGTCAATTAAAGGCAACGGATAGTTGTCTTTTATTAAGATTTTATTCAATTTTCGATAGTCGATGCATAATCGTAGATCCCCTGTTTTCTTTTTTACGAAGCATACTTGGAATCGTTAGGGCGTATAATTCCATTATCCAAGTATTCATCTAACATTTTTTGTAGATGGTCTTTTTCTGTGTATGACAGTCGTCTGGGTGAACAACTAAATGGTTTATATTTTTTTAACGATATTCTCATTTCACTCCTTATCAAGGGCTCGCTTGGCTTTTCTGCATTCATATAATTTTTATCGAATATTTTTTCAAATTGACACTTCGTTCTGTAACATATGCCTTGTCCACAGTTGTAGCTCGTATGTTTGTCCTCTACTACGTTAATGCAAAACATTTCTTTGTCAAAATTTTCCTCCATAATATTGTTATTCTTATTTAACTGTTGCTCTTCATTAATATTTGCATTATTTAATGTTCGTCTTTCACTAACATCTGCATTGTGTAACAGTTGCTCATCGCTAACAGTTGTATAGTTCAACATTTGCACTTCACTAGTAATTGTTTCAACTAACTAACTTCATTAACAGTTTTATCATTTAACAGTTGCTCATCACTAACAGTTTTATTATTTAACAGATGCACTTCACTAATAATTGTCTCAACTAACGATTGCTCTTCATTAGCAGTTTTATTATTTAACAGTCGCTCATTACTAACAGTTTTATTACTTAATAGTTGTTTTTCATTAACAGTTTAACATTTAACAGTCGTTTTTCACTAACAGTTGTCTTATTTGTTTCAATAAAGCTTTCTACGTTTTCCTGTAACATGGTAATTTTACTCCCGGATCGGTTACCGGCTGCTTGTGGTTGCATAATTTCTTTTTGTGTCTGCGTTGTGATAAATTTCTGCATGGGTTCGGTTTTTATATTTTTGATCGAGCTGCGCCCATTTTTTAATTCGATTAGATCTAGGGTGTTTTGGTTTATGCTCAAACCACACGCACTCATAAAATCTCTGCCCAGTACTACGTTATGGCTCATTGACTCATTGGCGACGATCATTAACTCAAAATAAACTTTTTATGATCATTGTAATAGGTAACATAATATTTTTCCAATAATAATAAGTTGGCTTTTATTCAGCCCATAATATGATTTGTACACTAAATTTAATGAAACTTCATTTGTTATGCATGACTTTTTTGCAAAGGAGATCGCGCTGCACTGCCAGAGTCTATGAGGCATTCTGTGATAATGGATAGTTTAATGTTATTATCAAAATGTATTTCTAAGTACCTTACAGAGTTATTGTTGATCTGGCCAATACTCTTCCTCTTTGCGCATTGTGCTACAAAATGCCCCATTTCTCCGCAAGCAAAACATGACCCTGGAGCTCTTTTTGGTTTGCAGCTGTCTTTGTAGAAATGGCCTCTGGCGTTGCAATTTCGGCATCGTTGATCATTGTCGGCCGCTCTTGTCGATGATGTCGTCTTCATACTACCTTCCTTCTTTTGTCCCAGAAGCTCTATGTTGGCAAACGCTTTGTTTAACTGCTTGACCCAGATGTTCGCGCAGCTGCTGCCATCGAATTCTGCAGTTACTTCTTTTGCAAAAACGAGCGCTTTAGCTGATGAATGCTTTGCTGGTTGTTCCTGTTTTTTTTTCTTCGTTGTTAGCGATGTTGACGTTGCTACTGTCGTCGATGTTGCCGACGTTGTCAATGTTGCCGACGTTGTCGATGTTGCCGACGTTGTCAATGTTGCCGACGTTGTCGATGTTGCCGGCGTTGTCAATGTTGCCGACGTTGTCAATGTTGCCGTCGTTGCCAATGTTGCCGACGCCGTCCACGTTGCCGCCGTTGTTGGTGTTGCCAATGTCGTCGATGTTGCTGGCGCCTGTGTCGCCGCTGCCCGTGTCGCCGTTGTCTGTGTCGCCGTTGTCTGTGTCGCCGTTGTCTGTGTCGTCGTTGTCTGTGTCGCCGTTGTCTGTGTCGCCTTTGTCTGTGTCGCCGATGCCTCTAATGTCTCTGTCGCTGGCTGTGAAGCCTGCGCTGTCGATCCCGTTGAAGTGGCTGTTGCTGGCGCCGTTATTTACCGTTGCTTGGTTGCGTTGAATTTGACGCAGCGCAATATTGTTTGCATTGATTTCAGCTTGCAAATTTTGTATGACCTTCAGAATTTCGCCAATTTGCAAAATGTTCTGCGTTTCAGTGCATAATTCTGATGACCTTGCGCTGATTTCGCTATTTGGTGTCACTTGTACATTACATGTTGGATTTGACCGCTGTTGTTCCACTACGTTGCCAATTGAATTTCCTGACTGCTCTGCCTGTGCTCCGAGACCTAACAGGCTTAGCAGGTCATTGCTGTCGATGTCATGGCCTGACGCAGAACCACACACGTCTGGCGGAAGATTGCTTAGACGAGTTATTAGCTTATTTTTGGTTCCCGTCGTAGGTGCTCCCACTGCAGCTAACCAGTTTTTGAGCTGCGTTACCGAAAATGTGTTCAGATTTCATTTTTCCATTGCGTGCAGTCGAACCACTTCTGAATTTGTGAAAGGAATAAATAATGTCCCGACGAAGAGGTTTGCGTAGTACGTTCTCGTTATTCAATCGCACGATCAAGACTGACTCGACGTTGGTTTTCTGCTTATCGACTTATGTACAATTGTTATAATATGTGTTCATGTGTGAGCGCGACATTCTTCGTGCTCGTCTAGCTTTTCTCGTTAGATGGTTGATTCTAACGAGAAAGAACGAGAGCACATCTTAAACTTAGGTAAGGGACCCGCTGACTGGATAGCTGTTATGTTATGTGATGTGTTATGTGATTATGTTATGTGTATGTATGTGTGTTTATATATTTGTCCTACTACATTACTATCTCCGAAAGTAAATCAGCATCAACAGCAATAAGCACACTTAATTTAAAAAAATTTTTGCACAGTAATATTGGCTTTCAGTTTAATCAGAATGAAGGCCTTGACATCATCAGATATAGTATCAGGGGCAAGCCTAGAAACAAATATCTGTTTTTTTTGTGGAACACCTACAAGGATCACATTTGGAACCTCAGCTATAGCTTCTAATGGAGCAATAGCCTTGGATAATTGACCATTTGATTCGGTTGGTTTACTAGCACCAGAAAGTTGATCAGTGTCAACAGGGCTACCGAATCAGAAAAAGCTTCGGGTTCTATCTATCTATCTTCTACCGCTCCTCTCTTTTCCCTCTATGTCCTCTCTCTCCTCTCTATCTCCTATCTCTCGTCTGTCTCCTCTCTATGTCCTATCTCTCCTCTGTCTCCTCTCTAGCTCCTCTCTCTCCTCTGTCTATTCTCTATCTCCTCTCTCTCCTCTGTCTCCTCTCCATGTCCTCTGTCTCATCTCTATCTCCTCTGTCTCCTCTCTATGTCCTCTCTCCTCTGTCTCCTCTCTATGTCCTCTCTCCTCTGTCTCCTCTCTATCTCCTATCTCTGCTCTGTCTCCTCGCTATGTCCTCTCTCTCCCCTGTCTCCTCTCTCTCTCCTCTGTCTCCTCTCTATGTCCTCTCTCGTCTGCCTCCCCTCTATCTGCACTCTCTTTATTGTCTCCTCTCTATGTCGTCTCTCTCCTCTCTATGTCCTCTCTCGTCTGCCTCCCCTCTATCTGCACTCTCTTTATTGTCTCCTCTCTATGTCGTCTCTCTCCTCTCTATGTCCTCTCTCTCCTCTCTATCTCCTCTGTCTCTTCTCTATGTCCTTAACATCCCCTGTCTCCTCTCTCTCCCCTGTCTCCTCTTAATGTCCTCTTTCTCCTCTGTCTCCCCTCTATCTGCTCTCTCTCCTTTTTCTCATCTCTATGTCCTCCCTCTTCTCTGTCTCTTCTCTATATCCTCTCTCTCCCCTCTATCTACTCTGTCTCCTCTCTATCTCCTTTGTCTATTCTCTATGTCCTCTCCCTCTTCTGTCTCCTCACTCTCCCCTGTCTCCTCTCTCTCCCCTGTCTCCTCTCTCTCCCCTGTCTCCTCTCTCTCTCCTCTCTCTCTCCTCTGTCTTCTTTCCATGTCCACTCTCTCCTCTTTATGTCCCCTCTCGCCACGGTCTCCTCTGTAGCTCCTATCTCTTCACTCTATCTCCTATCTCTCCTCTGTCTCCTCTCTATATCCTATCTCTGCTGTGTCTTCCCTCTATGTCCTCTCTCTCCTCTGTCTCCTCTCTATCTCCTCAGTATTCTCTCTATCTCCTCTGTCTCCTCTCTATGTCCTCTCTCTCCTCTCTCGCCTCGGTCTCCTCTCTAGCTCCTCTCTCTCCTCGGTCTCCTATCTATCTTCAGTCGCTCCTCTCTCTCCTCTCTATGTCGTCTCTCTCCCCTCGCTCTCCTATCTCTCCTCTGTCTTCTCTCTATGTCCTATCGCTCCTTTCTCTCCTCTTTATCTCCTCTGGCTCCTCTCAATGTCCTTTTTCTCCTCTGTCTCCTCTCTACCTGGTCTTTCTCCTCTGTAGCCTCTCCATCTCCTCTCTCTCTTCCGTCTCCTGTCTATCTCCTCGGTGGGTAGCACTAAACATTAACTGGTACTTGAACTAAAGACTTTTCACAGCCAAGAACCGCAAGCCCAACTTGAGTTTTTGAGGCTCCCGTAGAAGGGCGGTATTTAGACAGCACAAGAAAACTCACTAAGGGGAACGATGTGTGACCGAAGAAAAGACACTGAGCGACAGAGACAGAGTCTCTCCTCTCTCGCCTTTCTATGTCGCATCTCTCCTCTGTCTCCTCTCTAACTCCTATCTCTCCTCTGTCACCTCTCCATCTCCTATCTCTCCTCTGTCTCCTCTCTATCTCCTCTGTCTTCTCTCTCTTCTCTATGTCAACTCTCTTCCCTGTCTCCTCTCTCTCTCTCCGCTGTCTCCTATCTATCTCTTATCGCTCCTATCTCTCCTCTCTATCTCCTCTGTCTTCTTTCTATGTCCTCTCTCTAATCTCTATGTCCACTCTCTCCTCTGTCTCCTATCTATCTTCTATCGATCCTCTCTCTCCACTCTATGTGCTCTTTCTCCTCTCTATCTCCAATCTCTAGTCTGTCTCCTCTGTATGTCCAATCTCCCCTCTATCTCCTCTCTAGCTCCTCTCTCTCTTCCGTCACCTCTCTATCTCCTCTCTCTCGTCTGTCTCCTGTCTATGTCCTCTGCTTCCCCAGTCTCCTCTATACCTGCTCTCTCTCCCCGGCTTCCTCTCTAGCGCCTCTCTCTCCTCTGTCTCCTATCTATCTTCTCTCTCTCCTCTGTCTCCACGCTATGTCCTCTCTCTCCTCTCTCTCCTCTCTGTTTCCTCTCTCTCCTCTCTCTCTCCTCGGTCTCCCATCTATTATCTATCGCTCCTCTCTCTCCTCTCTCTGTGCGGTCTCTCCTCTTTCTCTCCTATATCTCCTCTGTCTCGTCTCCATGTCCTATCGCTCCTATATCTCCTCTCTATCTCCTCTGGCTACTCTCTATGTCTTCTCTCTTCTCTGTCTCTTCTCTACCTGGTCTTTCTCCTCTGTATCCTCTCCATCTCCTCTCTCTCTTCCGTCTCCTCTCTACTTCCTCTGTGTGTAGCACTAAACATTCAGTGGTACTTGTACTAAAGACTTTTCACAGCAAAACCGCAAGCCCTACTTGTGTTTGTGAGAATTTCGTAGAGGGGCGGTATTTAGACAGCACAAGAAAACTCACTAGGGGAACGATGTGTGACCGAAGAAGAGACACTGAGCGAGAGAGACAGATTCTGAGGCACATCAGCTAGATACAATTCCTCTCCCTCCTCTCCTATCTCTCCTCTCTCTCCTCTATATGTTCTATATCTGCTCTGTCTCCTCTCTATGTCCTATCTCTGCTTTGTCTACACTCTATATCCGCAATTCCCTCTGTCTATCTTTTATCGCTCCTCCCTTTTCTCTCTATGTCCTCTCTCTCTTCTCAATCTCCTATCTCTTCTGTGTCTCGTCTCTGTGTCCTATCACTCCTCTGTCACCTCTCCATCTCCTATCCCTCCTCTGTCTCCTCTGTCTCCTCTCTATCTCCTCTGTCTTCTCTCTCTTCTCTATGTCAACTCTCTCCCCTGTCTCCTCTCTCTCTCCACTGTCTACTATCTATCTCATATCGCTCCTATCTCTCCTCTTTATCTCCTCTGTCTTCTCATTATGTCCTCTCTCTAATCTCTATGTCCTCTCTCTATTCTATCTCCTATCTATCTATCCATCTCCTATCCCTCCTCTGTCTCCTCTGTCTCCTCTGTCTCCTCTCTATCTCCTCTGTCTTCTCTCTCTTCTCTATGTCAACTCTCTCCCCTGTCTCCTCTCTCTCTCCACTGTCTACTATCTATCTCATATCGCTCCTATCTCTCCTCTCTATCTCCTCTCTCTCCTCTCCATGTCCTCTCTCTCCACTCTATCTCCAATCTCTCGTCTGTCTCCTCTGAATGTCCTACCTCTCCTCTGTCTCCTCTCTAGCTCCTCTCTCTCTTCCGCCACCTCTCTATCTGCTCCTCCCTTTTCTCCCTATGTCCGCTCTCTCCTCTCAATCTCCTATATGTCCTGTGTCTCTTCTCTGTGTCCTCTCTCTTCTCTGTCTCCTCTCTATCTCCTCTGTCTCCTCTCTATCTCCTCTGTCTCCTCTCTATGTCCTCTCTGTTCTCTGTCTCCTCTCTATCTCCTATCTCTCCTCTGTCTCCTCTCTATCTCCGGTCCCTCCTCTGTCTCCTCTCGAGCTCCTCTCCCTCCTCTGTCTCCTCTCGAGCTCCCCTCCCTCCTCTTCCTTTTCTCTATCTCCTTTCGCTCGTCTGTCTCCTCTCTAAGTCTTCTCTTTCCCCAGTCTCCTCTTTACATGCTCTCGCTCCCCGGCTTCCTCTCTAGCGTCCTCTCTCTCCTCTCTCGCCTCGGTCTCCTCTCTAGCTCCTGTCTCTCCTCGGTCTCTTATCTTCCATCGCTCCTCTCTATACTCTCTATGTCGTCTCTCTCCTCTCTCTCTCCTATCTCTCCTCTGTCTCCTCTCTATGTCCTATCGCTCCTATTTCTCCTATCTCTCCTCTGCCTCCTCTCTATCTCCTCTCTCTCCTCTGTCTCCTCGCTATGTCGTCTTTCTCCTCTATCTCGTCTTCAACTCCAATCTCTCCAATCTATCTCCTATCTCTCCTCTGTCTCCTCTCTATATCTCATCTCTCCTCTGTCTCCTCTCTATATCCCATCTCTCCTTTGCTTTCTTTATATCTACTCAATCTCCTCTGTCTACTCTTTATGTCATATCTCTCCTCTCTCTCCTCTGTCGCATCGCTATGTCCTCTTTCTCCTCTATCTCCTCTCTAACTCCTATCTCTCCTATCTATCTCCTATCTCTCCTCTTTCTCCTCTCTATGTCCCACCTCTCCTCTGCTTCCTTTATATCTCCTCTCTCTCCTCTGTCTACTCTTTATGTCCTATCTTTCCTCTCTCTCTCTCCTATCTCTCCTCTGTCTCCTCTCTATGTCCTATCGCTCTTATCTCTCCTCTCTATCTCCTTTGGCTCCTCTCTATGTCGTCTCTCTCCTCTGTCTCTTCTCTACCTGGTCTTTCTCCTTTGTAGCCTCTACATCTCCTCTCTCTCTCTTTCGTTTCATGTCTATTTCCTCGGTGTGTAGCACTAAACTTTCAGTGGTACTTGAACTAAAGACTTTTCACAGCCAACAGCCGCAAGCCCTACTCGTAGAAGGGCGGTATTTAGACAGCACAAGAAAACTCACTAAGGAGAACGATGTGTGACCGAAGAAAAGACACTGAGCGAGAGAGACAGAGTCTCAGGCTAATCAGCTGGATACATCTCCTCTCTCTTCTTTGTCTCCTCTCTATCTTCTCTCTCTCTCGTCTGTCTCCACTCTATCTCCTATCCCTCCTCTGTCTCCTCTCTATCTCCTCTGTCTTCTCTCTCTTCTCTATGTCAACTCTCTCCCCTGTCTCCTCTCTCTCTCCACTGTCTCCTATCTATATCCTATCGTTCCTTTCTCTGCTCTCTATCTCCTCTGTCTTCTCTCTATGTCCTCTCTCTAATCTCTATGTCCTCTCTCTATTCTGTCTCCTATCTATCTTCTATCGCTCCTCTCTCTCCTCTCTTTGTCCTCACTCTCCCCTCTATCTCCAATCTCTCGTCTGTCTCCTCTGAATGTCCTACCTCTCCTCTGTCTCCTCTCCAGCTCCTCTCTCTCTTCCGCCACCTCTCTATCTGCTCTCTCTCCTCTGTCTCCTCTCTATATCGTCTCTCTCCTTAGTCTCGTCTATATCTCGCTCCCTCTCCATGGTCTCCTCTCTAGCTCCTCTCTCTCCTCGGTCTCCTATCTATCTTCTTCCTATGTCCTCTCTCTCCTCTCTATGTCCTCTCTCTCCTCTGCCTCCTCTCTATGTCCTCTCTATCCTCTGTCTCTTCTCTATGTCTTCTCTCTCCTTTTTCTCCTGTCTATCTCCTCTGTCTCTTCTCTATGTTCTCTCTCTCTTCTGTCTCCTCACTCTCCCCTGTCTCCTCTCTCTCTCCCCTCTCTCCTCTCTCTCTCATTTGTCTCCTCTCTATGTCCTCTCTCTCCTCTGCCTCCTCTCTATCTGCTCTCTCTCCTCTGTCTCCTCTCTATGTCCTCTCTCTCCCCTGACTTCTCTCTCTCGGAACCGCAAAACTACTTTGGCTGATTAATTCGGAAGAATCAATTTCCCCATTAATTAGTTTGTGTAAGAAGATTACACCAAGCATGGTTCTACGATTAGAAAGCGAGGGAAGATTTATTAGTGAAAGTCTACTATGGTAGCAAGGCATGCGATAATTAGTATTCCAGTTAAGACCCTGGAGGGCAAAAAGCAGAAATTGTTTTTTTACAGATTCAATTCTATCCTGATTAACCTTGTATTGGGGACACCATATACAAGAATCATATTCAAGAATTGGACGTACAAGTGAAGTATATAGAGTTTTAGTAACATAGGGATCGTCAAATTTTTTCGACCAGCACTTTATGAATCCCAGGACTCCAAAAGCTCGATTTGCAGCAGTATAAATATGTTTGTAAAAACTTAAGCTTGGGATCAAGAAGGATACCCAAATCGTTAATGGACTCAATACGCTCAAGGGGTTTACCATTAGTAAAATAATGATTGATAAAAGGCATTCGTCTATAGAAGGACCTAAATTTGCACTTACTGTAATTAAGATTTAATAAATTTACTTCACACCAAGTTTTGATACCGTCAAGGTCGGATTGCAAACTTTGGCCAGCTTGAGAATTAGTAGACGACGGGCAAAGTTTTACGTCATCGGCGTACATCAGCACCCGAGAGTGGTTTATTACAGAAGGAAGGTCATTTATGAATAAGATGAATAACGACGGACCAAGGTGACTTCCTTGTGGTACTCCGAAATTAACTTGAACAGGCTTAGAGACAAGACCTTTGAAGTAAACTTTTTGGGTTCTCAATGATAATTAGTTAAATATCCAGATAATTAAGTTATTTGGAAATCCAAGGAGATGAAGCTTATGCAGTAAAAGCGAATGATTAACAGAGTCGAATGCTTTACTGAATAATATTTAATAACAAAAGACGTGAATTCCAATAAGTTAGTTGTAGTAGATCTATATTTCATAAACCCAAGCTGGCAAGGTGAAATTATAGATCTACAAAGATGTTGTAATTGAAAAGTTTTCAACTTCTCAAAAATCTTGGGAATAGCGGACATTTTAGAAATACCTCTATAGTTTTGAACATTAGACTTGTTTCCTTTTTTAAGTAGAGGAATAATAAATGATTCTTTCGAAATATTAGGAAATGAACTTAACTCCACGGACAAATAAAATAGTTTATACAAAGGCTTTGAGAGACCTTCAGCACAGTATCTAAGCATGCAGCCTGGTACTCCATCAGGTCCCGGTAAAAATGCGGCCTTGATAACCATTAGCTCTTTTAGTAGTGAACTTTCAGTGATCAAAGGCCCAAAAATGCAGTTAGAAACATTTACATGATAAGGATATGGCAAAGCAGGAACATAATTCTGCGAACTATAAATAGTTTGAAAAAATGTTGCGAATAAATCGGCAATAACCTGATCTAAGTCAGCAGACGTTTCTTCAAAAAATAGAGTTGATGGTAGTGTTGATGATTTACGTTTCACATTAACGAAGTTATAGAAACTTTTAGGATACCGCTGGAACTGTATCCTACAACTTTTCAAGTAATCCTTATAACATTGGTTATTGAGGACAGAGAAATTAGATCGAGCAATCAGATATTGAGTGTAAGCCAAGAAAGAGCCAGTTTCCTTGAACTTCTTGTACATCCTTGACTTTCTATTCTTCAAATTGTTTAATTCCCGTGTGAGCCAAATAGGATTGTTAGACCTAACTGAATCACAAACTGGGACGCATAAATTTGGGATAGCATTGATTTGACATAATGACATCCAAAATAAATTATCGAGAAAATCATTTTGGGTCGTAGAACTCAAGACGCTAGAAGCGGGACTAGAGATCCACGCATATAGCACGCATATCCATAGCAGAACAGTGCATCGAATAGACAGAACTATCTGACGAAGGAGGAATATAGGAACAAGTAATAAAAAGGCAGACACCATTAATGCACAATTTGACGGCAACAAATTTTATATCTGTACAAAAGTTAGTTATTACTATCTCCGAGAATAAATCAGCATCAACAGCAATAAGCACACTTAATTTAAAAGAAGAAATTTCCCGAATATATGAAAATTTGAATTTTTGCACAGTAATATTGGCTTTCAGTTTAACCAGAATAAAGGCCTTGACATCATCAGATGTAGTATCAGGGGCAAGCCTAGAAACAAATAACTGTTTTTTTTGTGGAACACCTACAAAGATTACATTTGGAACCTCAGCTATAGCTTCTAATGGAGCAATAGCCTTGGATAATTGACCATTTGATTCGGTTGGTTTACTAGCACCAGAAAGTTGATCAGTATCAACAGGGCTAATAACTACCGAATCAGAAAGAGGTTCGGGTTCTATCTATCTATCTTCTACCGCTCCTCTCTTTTCTCTCTATGTCCTCTCTCTTGTCTCTATCACCTATCTCTCCTGTGTCTCTTCTCTATGTCCTCTCTCTCCTCTGTCTCCTCTCTATCTCCTCTGTCTCCTCTCTATGTCCTCTCTCTCCTCTGTCTCCTCTCTATCTCCTCTGTCTCCTCTCTATGTCCTCTCTCTCCTCTGTCTCCTCTCTATCTCCTCTGTCTTCTGTCTTCTGTCTATGTCCTCTCTCTTCTCTCTATGTCCTCTCTCTCATCTGGCTCCTCTCTTTCTCCCTCTGTCTCCCCTATTTGTCCTCTCTCTCCTCTGTCTCCCCTCGTTGTCTTCTATCTCCTCTGTCTCGTCAGTCTTCTCTCTATCTCCTCGGTCTCCTCTGTAGCTCCTCTCTCTCCTCTCTATCTCCTATCTCTCGTCTGTCTCCTCTCTATGTCCTATATCTCCTCTCTATGTCCTATCTCTCCTCTATCTCCTCTCTAGCTCCTCTCTTTCCCCTATTTCGTATCTCTCTCTCCTCGGTCTCCTCTCTAGCTACTCTCTCTCCTCTGCCTATTCTCTATCTCCTCTCGCTCCTCTGTCTCCACTCTATGTCCTCTGTCTCATCTCTATCTCCTCTGTCTCCTCTCTATGTCCTCTCTCTCCTCTGTCTCTTTTCTATGTCCCCTCTCTCCTCTGTCTCCTCTGTCTCTCTCTTCCCTGTCTCATCTCTCTCTCTCCTCTCTCTCTCCTCCGTCTTCTCTCCATGTCCACTCTCTCCTCTCTATGCCCCCTCTCGCCTAGGTCTCCTCTGTAGCTCCTCTCTCTCCTCTGGCTCCTAACTATCTTCTATCGCTCCTCGCTCTCCTCTCTATGTCCTCTCTGTTCTCTATGTCCTCTCTCTCCTCGGTCTCCTCTCTATCTCGTATCTCTCTTCTGTCTCCTCTCTATGTCCTATCTCTCATCTGTCTCCTCTCTAGCTCCTCTCTCTCCTCCGCTTCCACTCTATCTGCTCTCTCTCCTCTCTGTCTCCTTTCTATGTCCTATCGTTCCTATCTCTCCTTTGTCTCCTCTCTATGTGCTCTCTCTCCTCTCTTCCCTGTGTCTCCTCTCTGTCATCTCTCTCCCCTGTCTCCTCTCTCTCTCCTCTGTCTTCTTTTTAACTCCTATCTCTTCTCTGTCTACGCTCCATCTTCTGTCTCTCCTCTGTCCCCTCTCTATGTTCTCTCTCTCATCTCTCTTCTCTAATTCCTGTCTCTCCGCTCTATCTCCTCTGTCTCCTTTATATCTCCTCTGTCTCCTCCCTCTTTTTTGTCTTCTCTTTAACTCCTATCTCCCCTCTGTCTCCTGTCTATGTCCAATCTCTCCTCTGCCCCCCTCTATTAGCTCTCTCCTTTATCTCCTCTCTATGTCGTCTCTCTCCTCTCTATCTCTCCTCTCTATCTCCTCTGTCTCTTTTCTATGTCCTCTCTGTTCTCTGTCTCCTCTCTATCTCCTATCTCTCCTCTGTCTCCTCTCTATCTCCGCTCCCTCCTCTGTCTCCAGTCTCCTCTTTACCTGCTCTCGCTCCACGGCTTCCTCTCTAGCGTCCTCTCTCTCCTCTCTCGCCTCGGTCTCCTCTCTAGCTCTTCTCTCTCCTCGGTCTCCTATCTATCTTCCATCGCTCCTCTCTATCCTCTCTATGTCGTCTCTCTCCTCTCTCTCTCCTATCTCTCCTCTGTCTCCTCTCTATGTCCTATCGCTCCTATCTCTCCTCTGCCTCCTCTCTATCTCCCTCTGTCTCTCTACTCTGTATCCTCGCTATGTCCTCTTTCTCCTCTATCTCCTCTTCAACTCCTATCTCTCCTATCTATCTCCAATTTCTCCTCTGTCTCCTCTTTATATCCCATCTCTCATCTGTCTCCTCTCTATATCCCATCTCTCCTCTGCTTCCTTTATATCTCCTCTCTCCCCTCTGTATACTCTTTATGTCCTATCTCTCCTTTCTCTCCTTTGCCTCCTCTCTATCTCCTCTCTCTCCTCTGTCTCATCGCTATGTCCTCTTTCTCCTCTATCTCCTCTCTAACTAATATATCTCCTATCTATCTCCTATCTCTCCTCTGTCTCCTCTCTATGTCCCATCTCTCCTCTGCTTCCTTTATATCTCCTCTCTGCCCTCTGTCTACTCTTTATGTCCTATCTCTCCTCTCTCTCCTCTGCCTCCTCTCTAGCTCCTCTCTCTCCTCGGTCTCCTATCTATCTTCTCCCTATGTCCTCTCTCCCCCTGTCGCCTCTCTTTCTCCCCTGTCTTCTCGCTATGTCCTCTCTCTCCTCTGCCTCCTCTCTATGTCCTCTCTCTCCTCTGTCTCTTCTCTATGTCCTCTCTCTCCCTTGTCTCCTCTCTATCTCCTCTGTCCCTTCTCTATGTTCTCTCTCTCTTCTGTCTCCTCTCTCTCTCCCCTCTCTCCTCTCTCTCCTCTCTCTCTCATTTGTCTCCTCTCTATGTCCTCTCTCTCCTCTGCCACCTCTCTATCGGCTCTCTCTCCTCTGTCTCCTCTCTATGTCCTCTCTCTCCAATGTCTCCTCTCTCTCGGAACCGCAAAACTACTTTGTCTGATTAATTCGCAAGAATCAATTTCCCCATTAATTAGTTTGTGTAAGAAGATTACACCAAGCATGGTTCTACGATTAGAAAGCGAGGGAAGATTTATTAGTGAAAGTCTACTATGGTAGGAAGGCATGCGATAATTAGTATTCCAGTTAAGACCCTGGAGGGCAAAAAGCAGAAATTGTTTTTGTACAGATTCAATTCTATCCTGATGAGCCTTGTATTGGGGACACCATATACAAGAATCATATTCAAGAATTGGACGTACAAGTAAAGTATATAGAGTTTTAGTAACATAGGGATCGTCAAATTCATTCGACCAGCACTTTATGAATCCCAGGACTCCATAAGCTCGATTTGCAGCAGTAGAAATATGCTTTTTAAACTTAAGCTTGGGATCAAGAAGGATACCCAAATCGTTAATGGACTTAATACGCGCAAGGGGTTTTCCATTAAGGAAATAATTATTGAAAAAAGGCATTCGTCTATAGAAGGACCTAAATTTGCACTTACTGTAATTAAGATTTAATAAATTTACTTCGGATTGCAAACTTTGGCCAGCTTGAGAATTAGTAGACGACGGGCAAAGTTTTACGTCATCGGCGTACATCAGCACCCGAGAGTGGTTTATTACAGAAGGAAGGTCATTTATGAATAAGATGAATAACGACGGACCAAGGTGACTTCCTTGTGGTACTCCGAAATTAACTTGAACAGGCTTAGAGACAAGACCTTTGAAGTAAACTTTTTGGGTTCTCAATGATAATTAGTTAAATATCCAGATAATTAAGTTATTTGGAAATCCAAGGAGATGAAGCTTATGCAGTAAAAGCGAATGATTAACAGAGTCGAATGCTTTACTGAATAATATTTAATAACAAAAGACGTGAATTCCAATAAGTTAGTTGTAGTAGATCTATATTTCATAAACCCAAGCTGGCAAGGTGAAATTATAGATCTACAAAGATGTTGTAATTGAAAAGTTTTCAACTTCTCAAAAATCTTGGGAATAGCGGACATTTTAGAAATACCTCTATAGTTTTGAACATTAGACTTGTTTCCTTTTTTAAGTAGAGGAATAATAAATGATTCTTTCGAAATATTAGGAAATGAACTTAACTCCACGGACAAATAAAATAGTTTATACAAAGGCTTTGAGAGACCTTCAGCACAGTATCTAAGCATGCAGCCTGGTACTCCATCAGGTCCCGGTAAAAATGCGGCCTTGATAACCATTAGCTCTTTTAGTAGTGAACTTTCAGTGATCAAAGGCCCAAAAATGCAGTTAGAAACATTTACATGATAAGGATATGGCAAAGCAGGAACATAATTCTGCGAACTATAAATAGTTTGAAAAAATGTTGCGAATAAATCGGCAATAACCTGATCTAAGTCAGCAGACGTTTCTTCAAAAAATAGAGTTGATGGTAGTGTTGATGATTTACGTTTCACATTAACGAAGTTATAGAAACTTTTAGGATACCGCTGGAACTGTATCCTACAACTTTTCAAGTAATCCTTATAACATTGGTTATTGAGGACAGAGAAATTAGATCGAGCAATCAGATATTGAGTGTAAGCCAAGAAAGAGCCAGTTTCCTTGAACTTCTTGTACATCCTTGACTTTCTATTCTTCAAATTGTTTAATTCCCGTGTGAGCCAAATAGGATTGTTAGACCTAACTGAATCACAAACTGGGACGCATAAATTTGGGATAGCATTGATTTGACATAATGACATCCAAAATAAATTATCGAGAAAATCATTTTGGGTCGTAGAACTCAAGACGCTAGAAGCGGGACTAGAGATCCACGCATATAGCACGCATATCCATAGCAGAACAGTGCATCGAATAGACAGAACTATCTGACGAAGGAGGAATATAGGAACAAGTAATAAAAAGGCAGACACCATTAATGCACAATTTGACGGCAACAAATTTTATATCTGTACAAAAGTTAGTTATTACTATCTCCGAGAATAAATCAGCATCAACAGCAATAAGCACACTTAATTTAAAAGAAGAAATTTCCCGAATATATGAAAATTTGAATTTTTGCACAGTAATATTGGCTTTCAGTTTAACCAGAATAAAGGCCTTGACATCATCAGATGTAGTATCAGGGGCAAGCCTAGAAACAAATAACTGTTTTTTTTGTGGAACACCTACAAAGATTACATTTGGAACCTCAGCTATAGCTTCTAATGGAGCAATAGCCTTGGATAATTGACCATTTGATTCGGTTGGTTTACTAGCACCAGAAAGTTGATCAGTATCAACAGGGCTAATAACTACCGAATCAGAAAGAGGTTCGGGTTCTATCTATCTATCTTCTACCGCTCCTCTCTTTTCTCTCTATGTCCTCTCTCTTGTCTCTATCACCTATCTCTCCTGTGTCTCTTCTCTATGTCCTCTCTCTCCTCTGTCTCCTCTCTATCTCCTCTGTCTCCCTCTCTATGTCCTCTCTCTCCTCTGTCTCCTCTCTATCTCCTCTGTCTCCTCTCTATGTCCTCTCTCTCCTCTGTCTCCTCTCTATCTCCTCTGTCTTCTGTCTTCTGTCTATGTCCTCTCTCTTCTCTCTATGTCCTCTCTCTCATCTGGCTCCTCTCTTTCTCCTCTGTCTCCCCTATTTGTCCTCTCTCTCCTCTGTCTCCCCTCGTTGTCTTCTATCTCCTCTGTCTCGTCAGTCTTCTCTCTATCTCCTCGGTCTCCTCTGTAGCTCCTCTCTCTCCTCTCTATCTCCTATCTCTCGTCTGTCTCCTCTCTATGTCCTATATCTCCTCTCTATGTCCTATCTCTCCTCTATCTCCTCTCTAGCTCCTCTCTTTCCCCTATTTCGTATCTCTCTCTCCTCGGTCTCCTCTCTAGCTACTCTCTCTCCTCTGCCTATTCTCTATCTCCTCTCGCTCCTCTGTCTCCACTCTATGTCCTCTGTCTCATCTCTATCTCCTCTGTCTCCTCTCTATGTCCTCTCTCTCCTCTGTCTCTTTTCTATGTCCCCTCTCTCCTCTGTCTCCTCTGTCTCTCTCTTCCCTGTCTCATCTCTCTCTCTCCCTCTCTCTCTCCTCCGTCTTCTCTCCATGTCCACTCTCTCCTCTCTATGCCCCCTCTCGCCTAGGTCTCCTCTGTAGCTCCTCTCTCTCCTCTGGCTCCTAACTATCTTCTATCGCTCCTCGCTCTCCTCTCTATGTCCTCTCTGTTCTCTATGTCCTCTCTCTCCTCGGTCTCCTCTCTATCTCGTATCTCTCTTCTGTCTCCCTCTCTATGTCCTATCTCTCATCTGTCTCCTCTCTAGCTCCTCTCTCTCCTCCGCTTCCACTCTATCTGCTCTCTCTCCTCTCTGTCTCCTTTCTATGTCCTATCGTTCCTATCTCTCCTTTGTCTCCTCTCTATGTGCTCTCTCTCCCTCTCTTCCCTGTGTCTCCTCTCTGTCATCTCTCTCCCCTGTCTCCTCTCTCTCTCCTCTGTCTTCTTTTTAACTCCTATCTCTTCTCTGTCTACGCTCCATCTTCTGTCTCTCCTCTGTCCCCTCTCTATGTTCTCTCTCTCATCTCTCTTCTCTAATTCCTGTCTCTCCGCTCTATCTCCTCTGTCTCCTTTATATCTCCTCTGTCTCCTCCCTCTTTTTTGTCTTCTCTTTAACTCCTATCTCCCCTCTGTCTCCTGTCTATGTCCAATCTCTCCTCTGCCCCCCTCTATTAGCTCTCTCCTTTATCTCCTCTCTATGTCGTCTCTCTCCTCTCTATCTCTCCTCTCTATCTCCTCTGTCTCTTTTCTATGTCCTCTCTGTTCTCTGTCTCCTCTCTATCTCCTATCTCTCCTCTGTCTCCTCTCTATCTCCGCTCCCTCCTCTGTCTCCAGTCTCCTCTTTACCTGCTCTCGCTCCACGGCTTCCTCTCTAGCGTCCTCTCTCTCCTCTCTCGCCTCGGTCTCCTCTCTAGCTCTTCTCTCTCCTCGGTCTCCTATCTATCTTCCATCGCTCCTCTCTATCCTCTCTATGTCGTCTCTCTCCTCTCTCTCTCCTATCTCTCCTCTGTCTCCTCTCTATGTCCTATCGCTCCTATCTCTCCTCTGCCTCCTCTCTATCTCCTCTGTCTCTCTACTCTGTATCCTCGCTATGTCCTCTTTCTCCTCTATCTCCTCTTCAACTCCTATCTCTCCTATCTATCTCCAATTTCTCCTCTGTCTCCTCTTTATATCCCATCTCTCATCTGTCTCCTCTCTATATCCCATCTCTCCTCTGCTTCCTTTATATCTCCTCTCTCCCCTCTGTATACTCTTTATGTCCTATCTCTCCTTTCTCTCCTTTGCCTCCTCTCTATCTCCTCTCTCTCCTCTGTCTCATCGCTATGTCCTCTTTCTCCTCTATCTCCTCTCTAACTAATATATCTCCTATCTATCTCCTATCTCTCCTCTGTCTCCCTCTCTATGTCCCATCTCTCCTCTGCTTCCTTTATATCTCCTCTCTGCCCTCTGTCTACTCTTTATGTCCTATCTCTCCTCTCTCTCCTCTGCCTCCTCTCTAGCTCCTCTCTCTCCTCGGTCTCCTATCTATCTTCTCCCTATGTCCTCTCTCCCCCTGTCGCCTCTCTTTCTCCCCTGTCTTCTCGCTATGTCCTCTCTCTCCTCTGCCTCCTCTCTATGTCCTCTCTCTCCTCTGTCTCTTCTCTATGTCCTCTCTCTCCCTTGTCTCCTCTCTATCTCCTCTGTCCCTTCTCTATGTTCTCTCTCTCTTCTGTCTCCTCTCTCTCTCCCCTCTCTCCTCTCTCTCCTCTCTCTCTCATTTGTCTCCTCTCTATGTCCTCTCTCTCCTCTGCCACCTCTCTATCGGCTCTCTCTCCTCTGTCTCCTCTCTATGTCCTCTCTCTCCAATGTCTCCTCTCTCTCGGAACCGCAAAACTACTTTGTCTGATTAATTCGCAAGAATCAATTTCCCCATTAATTAGTTTGTGTAAGAAGATTACACCAAGCATGGTTCTACGATTAGAAAGCGAGGGAAGATTTATTAGTGAAAGTCTACTATGGTAGGAAGGCATGCGATAATTAGTATTCCAGTTAAGACCCTGGAGGGCAAAAAGCAGAAATTGTTTTTGTACAGATTCAATTCTATCCTGATGAGCCTTGTATTGGGGACACCATATACAAGAATCATATTCAAGAATTGGACGTACAAGTAAAGTATATAGAGTTTTAGTAACATAGGGATCGTCAAATTCATTCGACCAGCACTTTATGAATCCCAGGACTCCATAAGCTCGATTTGCAGCAGTAGAAATATGCTTTTTAAACTTAAGCTTGGGATCAAGAAGGATACCCAAATCGTTAATGGACTTAATACGCGCAAGGGGTTTTCCATTAAGGAAATAATTATTGAAAAAAGGCATTCGTCTATAGAAGGACCTAAATTTGCACTTACTGTAATTAAGATTTAATAAATTTACTTCGGATTGCAAACTTTGGCCAGCTAAAGAATTAGTAGACGACGGGCAAAGTTTTACGTCATCGGCGTACATCAGCACCCGAGAGTGGTTTATTACAGAAGGAAGGTCATTTATGAATAAGGTGAATAACGACGGACCAAGGTGACTTCCTTGTGGTACTCCGAAATTAACTTGAACAAGTTTAGAGAAAAGACCTTTGAAGTAAACTTTTTGGGTTCTCAATGATAATTAGTTAAGTATCCAGATAATTAAGTTATTTGGAAATCCCAGAAGATGAAGCTTATGCAGTAAAAGCGAATGATTAACAGAGTCAAACGCTTTACTGAAATCAGTATAAATGACATCTGTTTGCATTTTATTTTGGAATCCTTTAATAACAAAAGACGTGAATTCCAATAAGTTAGTGGTAGTAGATCTATATTTCATAAACCCGTGCTGGCAGGGTGAAATTATAGATCTACAAAGATGTTGTAATTGAAAAGTTTTCAACTTCTCAAAAATCTTGGGAATAGCGGACAACTTAGAAATACCTCTATAGTTTTGAACATTAGACTTGTTTTCTTTTTTAAGTAGAGGAATAATAAGTGATTCTTTCGAAATATTAGGAAATGAACTTAACTCCACGGACAATTAAAATAGTTTATACAAAGGCTTTGAGAGACCTTCAGCACAGTATCTAAGCACGCAGCCTGGTACTCCATCAGGTCCCGGTAAAAATGCGGGCTTGATAACCATTAGCTCTTTTAGTAGTGAACTCTCTGTGATCAAAGGCCCAAAAATGCAGTTAGAAACATTTACATGATAAGGATATGGCAAAGCAGCAACATAATTCAAAAAATAGAGTTGATGGTAGTGTTGATGATTTACGTTTCACATTAACGAAGTTATAGAAACTTTTAGGATACCGCTGGAACTGTATCCTACAACTTTTCAAGTAATCCTTATAACATTGGTTATTGAGGACAGAGAAATTAGATCGAGCAATCAGATATTGAGTGTAAGCCAAGAAAGAGCCAGTTTCCTTGAACTTCTTGAACATCCTTGACTTTCTATTCATCAAATTGTTTAATTCCCGTATGAACCAAATAGGATTGTTAAACCTAACTGAATCACAAACTGGGACGCATAAATTTGGGATAACATTGATTTGACATAATGACATCCCAAATAAATTATTGAGAAAATCATTTTGGGTCGTGGAACTCAAGACGCTAGAATCGGGACTAGAGATCCACGTAGTTCCAGCAATATTGAAATCACCCAGAACTACAAGTAAATCACGATCGGAAAGCATAGCGGAGACAGAATGTATAGCAGAAAAGTGCATCGAATAGACAGAAATATCTGAAGAAGGAGAAATATAGGAACAAGTAATAAAAAGGCAGACACCATTAATGCACAATTTGACGGCAATAAATTTTATATCTGTACAAAAGTTAGTTATTACTATATCCGAGAATAAATCAGCATCAACAGCAATAAGCACACTTAATTTAAAAGAAGAAATTTCCCGAATATATGAAAATTTGAATTTTTGCACAGTAATATTGGTCTTCAGTTTAGCCAGAATAAAGGCCTTGACATCATCAGATGTAGTATCAGGGGCAAACCTAGAAACAAATATCTGTTTTTTTTGTGGAACACCTACAAGGATTACATTTGGAACCTCAGCTATAGCTTCTAATGGAGCAATAGCCTTGGATAATTGACCATTTGATTCGGTTGGTTTACTAGCACCAGAAAGTTGATCAGTATCAACAGGGCTAATAACTACCGAATCAGAAAGAGGTTCGGGTTCTATCTTCTATCTTCTCCTCTCTGTCATCTCTCTCCCCTATCTCCTCTCTCTCTCCTCTGTCTTCTTTTTAACTCCTATCTCTTTTTTGTCTACGCTCTATCTTCTGTCTCTCCTCTGTCCCCTCTCTATGTTCTCTCTCTCATCTCTCTTCTCTAACTCCTGTCTCTCCGCTCTATCTCCTCTGTCTCCTTTATATCTCCTCTGTCTCCTCCCTCTTTTTTGTCTTCTCTTTAACTCCTATCTCCCCTCTGTCTCCTGTCTATGTCCAATCTCTCCTCTGCCTCCCCTCTATTAGCTCTCTCATTTATCTCCTCTCTATGTCGTCTCTCTCCTCTCTATCTCCTCTGTCTCTTTTCTATGTCCTCTCTGTTCTCTGTCTCCTCTCTATCTCCTATCTCTCCTCTGTCTCCTCTCTATCTCCGCTCTCTCCTCTGTCTCCTCTCGATCTCCTCTTCCTTTTCTCTATCTCTTTTCTCTCGTCTATCTCGTCTCTATGTCTTCTCTTTCCCCAGTCTCCTCCTTACCTGCTCTCGCTCCCCGGCTTCCTCTCTAGCGTCCTCTCTCTCCTCTCTCGCCTCGGTCTCCTCTCTAGCTCTTCTCTCTCCTCGGTCTCCTATCTATCTTCCATCGCTCCTCTCTATCCTCTCTATGTCGTCTCTCTCCTCTCTCTCTCCTATCTCTCCTCTGTCTCCTCTCTATGTCCTATCGCTCCTATCTCTCCTCTGCCTCCTCTCTATCTCCTCTGTCTCTCTACTCTGTATCCTCGCTATGTCCTCTTTCTCCTCTATCTCCTCTTCAACTCCTTTCTCTCCTATCTATCTCCTATTTCTCCTCAGTCTCCTCTTTATATCCCATCTCTCCTCTGTCTCCTCTCTATATCCCATCTCTCCTCTGCTTCCTTTATATCTCCTCTCTCCCCTCTGTATACTCTTTATATCCTATCTCTCCTTTCTCTCCTTTGCCTCCTCTCTATCTCCTCTCTCTCCTCTGTCTCATCGCTATGTCCTCTTTCTCCTCTATCTCCTCTCTAACTAATATATCTCCTATCTATCTCCTATCTCTCCTCTGTCTCCTCTCTATATCCCATCTCTCCTCTGCTTCCTTTATATCTCCTCTCTCCCCTCTGTATACTCTTTATGTCCTATCTCTCCTCTCTCTCCTCTCTAGCTCCTCTCTCTCCTCGGTCTCCTATCTGTCTTCTCCCTATGTCCTCTCTCCCCCTGTCGCCTCTCTTTCTCCCCTGTCTTCACGCTATGTCCTCTCTCTCCTCTGCCTCCTCTCTATGTCCTCTCTCTCCTCTGTCTCTTCTCTATGTCCTCTCTCTCCTTTGTCTCCTCTCTATCTCCTCTGTCTCTTCTCTATGTTCTCTCTCTCTTCTGTCTCCTCACTCACTCCTGTCTCCTCTCTCTCTCCCCTCTCTCCTCTCTCTCTCATTTGTCTCCTCTCTATGTCCTCTCTCTCCTCTGCCACCTCTCTATCTGCTCTCTCTCCTCTGTCTCCTCTCTATGTCCTCTCTCTCCAATGTCTCCTCTCTCTCGGAACCGCGAAACTACTTTGGCTGATTAATTCGGAAGAATCAATTTCCCCATTAATTAGTTTGTGTAAGAAGATTACACCAAGCATGGTTCTACGATTAGAAAGCGAGGGAAGATTTATTAGTGAAAGTCTACTATGGTAGTAAGGCATGCGATAATTAGTATTCCAGTTAAGACCCTGGAGGGCAAAAAGCAGAAATTGTTTTTGTACAGATTCAATTCTATCCTGATGAACCTTGTATTGGGGACACCATATACAAGAATCATATTCAAGAATTGGACGTACAAGTAAAGTATATAGAGTTTTAGTAACATAGGGATCGTCAAATTCATTCGACCAGCACTTTATGAATCCCAGGACTCCATAAGCTCGATTTGCAGCAGTAGGATACCCAAATCGTTAATGGACTTAATACGCGCAAGGGGTTTACCATTAAGGAAATAATTATTGAAAAAAGGCATTCGTCTATAGAAGGACCTAAATTTGCACTTACTGTAATTAAGATTTAATAAATTTACTTCGGATTGCAAACTTTGGCCTGCTAGAGAATTAGTAGACGACAGGCAATGTTTTACGTCATCGGCGTACATCAGCACCCGAGAGTGGTTTATTACAGAAGGAAGGTCATTTATGAATAAGGTGAATAACGACGGACCAAGGTGACTTCCTTGTGGTACTCCGAAATTAACTTGAACAAGTTTAGAGAAAAGACCTTTGAAGTAAACTTTTTGGGTTCTCAATGATAATTAGTTAAGTATCCAGATAATTAAGTTATTTGGAAATCCCAGAAGATGAAGCTTATGCAGTAAAAGCGAATGATTAACAGAGTCAAACGCTTTACTGAAATCAGTATAAATGACATCTGTTTGCATTTTATTTTGGAATCCTTTAATAACAAAAGACGTGAATTCCAATAAGTTAGTGGTAGTAGATCTATATTTCATAAACCCGTGCTGGCAGGGTGAAATTATAGATCTACAAAGATGTTGTAATTGAAAAGTTTTCAACTTCTCAAAAATCTTGGGAATAGCGGACAACTTAGAAATACCTCTATAGTTTTGAACATTAGACTTGTTTTCTTTTTTAAGTAGAGGAATAATAAATGATTCTTTCGAAATATTAGGAAATGAACTTAACTCCACGGACAATTAAAATAGTTTATACAAAGGCTTTGAGAGACCTTCAGCACAGTATCTAAGCACGCAGCCTGGTACTCCATCAGGTCCCGGTAAAAATGCGGGCTTGATAACCATTAGCTCTTTTAGTAGTGAACTCTCTGTGATCAAAGGCCCAAAAATGCAGTTAGACACATTAACATGAAAAGGATATGGCAAAGCAGCAACAGAATTCAAAAAATAGAGTTGATGGTAGTGTTGATGATTTACGTTTCACATTAACGAAGTTATAGAAACTTTTAGGATACCGCTGGAACTGTATCCTACAACTTTTCAAGTAATCCTTATAACATTGGTTATTGAGGCCAGAGAAATTAGATCGAGCAATCAGATATTGAGTGTAAGCCAAGAAAGAGCCAGTTTCCTTGAACTTCTTGAACATCCTTGACTTTCTATTCATCAAATTGTTTAATTTCCGTATGAACCAAATAGGATTGTTAAACCTAACTGAATCACAAACTGGGACGCATAAATTTGGGATAACATTGATTTGACATAATGACATCCCAAATAAATTATTGAGAAAATCATTTTGGGTCGTGGAACTCAAGACGCTAGAATCGGGACTAGAGATCCACGTAGTTCCAGCAATATTGAAATCACCCAGAACTACAAGTAAATCACGATCGGAAAGCATAGCGGAGACAGAATGTATAGCAGAAAAGTGCATCGAATAGACAGAACTATCTGAAGAAGGAGAAATATAGGAACAAGTAATAAAAAGGCAGACACCATTAATGCACAATTTGACGGCAACAAATTTTATATCTGTACAAAAGTTAGTTATTACTATCTCCGAGAATAAATCAGCATCAACAGCAATAAGCACACTTAATTTAAAAGAAGAAATTTCCCGAATATATGAAAATTTGAATTTTTGCACAGTAATATTGGCTTTCAGTTTAGCCAGAATAAAGGCCTTGACATCATCAGATGTAGTATCAGGGGCAAGCCTAGAAACAAATATCTGTTTTTTTTGTGGAACACCTACAAGGATTACATTTGGAACCTCAGCTATAGCTTCTAATGGAGCAATAGCCTTGGATAATTGACCATTTGATTCGGTTGGTTTACTAGCACCAGAAAGTTGAACAGTATCAACAGGGCTAATAACTACCGAATCAGAAAGAGGTTCGGGTTCTATCTATCTATCTTCTACCGCTCCTCTCTTTTCTCTCTATGTCCTCTCTCTCGTCTCTATCACCTATATCTCCTGTGTCTCTTCTCTATGTCCTCTCTCTCCTCTGTCACCTCTCTATCTCCTCTGTCTCCTCTCTATGTCCTCTCTCTCCTCTGTCTCCTCTCTATCTCCTCTGTCTTCTGTCTTCTGTCTATGTCCTCTCTCTCCTCTCTATGTCCTCTCTCTTATCTGGCTCCTCTCTCTCTCCTCTGTCTCCCCTATTTGTCCTCTCTCTCCTCTGTCTCCTCTCTTTGTCCTCTATCTCCTCTGTCTCCTCAGTCTTCTCTCTATCTCCTCTGTAGCTCCTCTCTTTCCTTTCTATCTCCTATCTCTCGTCTGTCTCCTCTCTATGTCCTATCTCTCCTCTATTTCCTATCTAGCTCCTCTCTTTCCCCTATTTACTCTCTCTCTCTCCTCTGTCTACCCTCTATGTCCTCTCTCTCCTCTGTCTCCTCAGTCTTCTCTCTATGTCCTCTCTCTCCTCTCCATGTCCTCTCACTCCTCGGTCTCCTCTCTAGATCCTCTCTCTCCTCTGCCTATTCTCTATCTCCTCTTTCTCCTCTGTCTCCTCTCTATGTCCTCTGTCTCATCCCTATCTCCTCTGTCACCTCTCCATGTCCTCTCTCTCCTCTGCCTATTCTCTATCTCCTTTGTCTCTTCTCTATGTCCTCTCCCTCTTCGGTCTCCTCACTCTCCCCTGTCTCCTCACTCTCCCCTGTCTCCTCTCTCTCTCCTCTGCCTCCTCTCTATGTCCTCTCTCTCCTCTGCCTCCCCTCTATCTGCTCTCTCTCCTTTGCCTCCTCTTTATGTCGTCTCACTCCTCTCTATGTGCTCTCTCTCATCTGTCTCTTTTCTATGTCCTCTCTCTCCTCTGTCTCCTCTCTATGTCCTCTCTCTCATCTGTCTCTTCTCTATGTCCTCTCTCTCTTCTGTCTCCTCACTCTCACCTGTCTCCGCTTTCTCCCCTGTCCCCTCTTTCTCTCTCCTCTCACTCTCCTCTATCTTCTCTCCATGTCCACTCTCCCCTCTCTATGTCCCCTCTCGCCTCGGTCTCCTCTGTACCTCCTCTTTCTCCTCTGTCTTCTAACTATCTTCTATTGCTCCTCTCTCTCCTCTCTATGTCCTCTCTATGTCGTCTCTCTCCTCTCTATCTCCTATCTCTCCTCTGTCTCCACTCAATCTCCTATCTCTCCTCTGTGTTCTCTCTATGTCCTATCTCTGCTGTGTCTTCTCTCTATGTCCTCTCTCTCCTCTGTCTCCTCTCGATCTCCTCTTTCTACTCTCTATCTCCTCTGTCTTCTCTCTATGTCTACTCTCTCCTCTCTATGTTCTCTCTCTCCTCGGTCTCCTCTCTAGCTCCTCTCTCTCCTCTGTCTGCTCTCTATGTTGTCACTCTTCACTGTCTCCTCTCTATCTCCAAAGCTCTTATCTCTCCTCTGCCTCCTCTCTATGTCCTTTCTCTCCTCAGTCTCCTCCATAACTGCTCTCTCACCTCAGTCTCATCTCTATCTCGTCTCTGTCCTCTGTATCCTGTCCATCTCCTCTCTCTCTCCGCCTCCTGTCTACTTCCTCGGTGTGTAGCACTAAACTTTCACTGGTTCTTGTACTAAAGACCTTTCATAGCAAAACCGCAAGCCCTACTTGTGTTTGGGAGAATCTCGTAGAAGGGCGGTGTTTAGACAGCACAAGAAAACTCACTAAGGGGAACGATGTGTGTCCGAAGACATGATACTGAGCGAGAGAGACAGATGCTGAGGCACATCAGCTGGATACATCTCCTCTCGCTTCTCTATCTCCTATTTCTCCTCTGTCTCCTCTCTATGTTCTATCTCTGCTCTGTCTCCTCTCCATATCCTATCACTGCTCTGTCTCCTCTCTATATTCTCTCTCCCCTCTGTCTCCCTCCTATCTCTCCTCTCTCTCCACTCTATCTTCTATCTCTCGTCTGTCTCCTCTCCATATCCTATCTCTCCTCTGTCCCCTCTTTAGCTCCTCTCTCTCCTCTGCCTATTCTCTATCTCCTCTCTCTCCTCTGTCTCCACTCTGTGTCCTCTGTTTCATCTCTATCTCCTCTGTCTTTTGTCTATGTCCTCTCTCTCCTTTCTATGTCCTCTCTCTCCCCTGTCTCCTCTCTCTCTCCTCTGTCTCATTTCTATGTCCTCTCTCTCCTCTGTCTCATCTCTATGTCATCTCTCTCTTCTGTCTCCTTGGTCTTCTCTCTATGCCCTCTCTCTCCTCTCTATGTCCTCTCTCTCCTCGGTGTCCTCTCTATCTCGTATCTCTCATCTGTCTCCTCTCTATGTCCTATTTCTCCTCTGTCTCTTCTCTAGCTCCTCTCTCTCCTCGTCTTCCACGCTATCTGCTCTCTCTCCTCTCTGTTTCTTTTCTATGTCCTATCGCTCCTATCACTCCTTTGTCTCCTCTCTATGTTCTCTCTCTCCTCTGTCCCCGCTCTGTCTTCTGACTCTCCTCTATACCCTCTCTATCTCCTCTCTCTCCTCTGTCTCCTCTCTATCTCCTCTCTCTCCTCTGTTTCCTCTCTATGTCCTCTCTCTCCTCTGTCTCCTCCGTCTTCTCTGTCTTCTCTTTAACTCCTATCTCCCCTCTGTCTCCTCTCTAGCTCCTCTGTCTCCTCGCTATATACTCTTTCTCCTCTATCTCCTATCTATTTCCTATCTCTCCTCTGTCTCCCCTCCAGCTCCACTGTGTCCTCCGCTTCCACTCCATCTGCTCTCTCTCCTCTCTGTCTCCTCTCTATGTCCTTTCGCTCCTATCTCTCCTTTGTCTCCTATATATGTTCTCCCTTCCCTGTGTCTCCTCTCTGTCATCTCTCTCCCCTGTCTCGTCCCTCTCTCCACTGTCTTCTTTTTAACTCCTATCTCTTCTCTGTCTACGGTCTATCTCCTCTCTCTCCCCTGTTTCCTCTCTATGTCTTCTCTCTCCTCTGTCTCCTCACTATCTCCCCTGTCTCCTCTCTCTTCTATGTCTTCTATTTAACTCCTATCTCCCCTCTGTCTCCTGTCTATGTCCTATCTCTCCTCTGTCTCCTCAGTCTTCTCTCTATGTCCTCTCTCTCCTCTATCTCCTATCTATCTTCTAGCGCCCCTCTCTCTTCACTCTACGACCTCTCTCTCCTCTATATCTCCTATCTCTCCTCTGTCTCCTCTCTATGTCCTGTCTCTCCTCAGTCTTCTCTCTATCTCCTCTGACTCCTCTCTATGTCCTCTTTCTCCTCTGTCTCCTCTCTTCCTCGTCTCTCTCCTCTGTATCCTCTCCATCTCCTCTCTCTCTTCTGTCTCCTGTCGATTTCCTCGGTGTGGAGCATTAAACATTCAGTGGTACTTGAACTAAAGACTTTTCACAGCCAAGAACCGCAAGCCCTACTTGAGTTTGTGAGTTTCTCGTAGAAGGGCGGTATTTACACATCACAAGAAAACTCACTAAGGGGAACGATGTGTGACCGAAGAAGAGACACTGAGCAAGAGAGACAGACTCTAAGGCACATCAGCTGGATACATCTCCTCTCTCTTCTTCGTCTCCTCTCTATCTTCTCTCTCTCGTCTGTCTCCACTCTATCTCCAATCTCTTCTCTCTCTCCTCTCTATATCCCATCTCTCCTCTGTCTCCGCTCTATGTCCTCTCTCTCCTCTGTATCCTCTCTAGCTCCTCTCTCTCCTCTGCACATTCCCTATCTCCTTTGTCTCCTCTCTATGTCGTCTCTCTCCTCTGTCTCCTCTTTATCTCCTCTGTCTTCTCTCTATGTCCTCTCTCTCCTCTGTCATCTCTCTATGTCCACTTTCTCTTCTGCCTCCTCTCTAACTCCTATCTCTCCTCTGTCTCCTCTCTTTCTGCTCTGTCTTCTCTCTTTTCTATATGTCAACTCTTTCCCCTGTCTCCTCCCTCTCTCCTCTGTCTCCTATCTATCTCCTATCGCTCCTTTCTATCCTCTCTATCTCCTCTGTCTTCTCTCTATGTCCTCTCTCTTCTCTGTCTCCTATCAATTTTCTATCGCTCCTCTCTCTCCTCTCTATCTCAAATCTCTCGTCTGTCTCCGCTGTATGTCCTAACTCTCCTCTGTCTCCTCTCTAGCTCCTCTCACTTTTCCACCACCTCTCTATCTGCTCTCTCTCCTCTGTCTCCTCTCTATGTCGTCTCTCTCCTTAGTCTCGTCTATATCTGCTTCCTCTCCACGGTGTCCTCTCTAGCTCCTCTCTCTCCTCTGTCTCCTATCTATCTTCTATCGCTCCTCTCTCTCCTCTCTATGTCCTCTCTCTCCTCACTATCTCCTATCTCTCCTCTGTCTCCACTCTATCTCCTATCTCTCCTCTGTATCCTCTCTAGCTCCTCTCTCTCCTCTGCACATTCCCTATCTCCTTTGTCTCCTCTCTATGTAGTCTCTCTCCTCTGTCTCCTCTTTATCTCCTCTGTCTTCTCTCTATGTCCTCTCTCTCCTCTGTCATCTCTCTATGTCCACTTTCTCTTCTGCCTCCTCTCTATCTCCTCTCTCTCGTCTGTCTCCTCTCTATGTCCTCTCTTTCCCCAGTCTCCTCTATTGCTACTCTCTCTCCCCGGCTTCCTCTCCAGCGCCTATCTCTTCCCTGTCTCCTATGTATATTCTTACTCTCCTCTGTCTACTCTTTATGTCCTATCTCTCCTCTTTCTCCTCTCTAGCTCCTCTCTCTCCTCTGCCTCCACTCTATCTCCTCTCTGTCCTCTGTCTCCTCGCTATGTCCTTTTTCTCCTCTATCTCCTCTCTATTTCCTATCGCTCCTATCTATCTCCTATCTCTCCTCTGTCTCCTCTCTAGCTCCTCTCTCTCCTCTGTCTCCTCTCTATCTCCTCTGTCTACTCTGTATCTCCTCTGTCTTCTCTCTATGTTCACTCTCTCCTCTCTATGTTCTCTATCTCCTCGGTCTCCTCTCTATGTTCTCACTCTTCACTATCTCCTCTGTTTCTCCTATCGCTCTTATCTCTCCTCTGCCTCCTCTCTATGTCCTGTCTCTTCTCAGTCTTCTCCATAACTGCTCTCTCTCCTCAGTGTCATCTCTATCTCGTCTCTGTCCTCTGTATCCTCTCTATCTCTTCTCTCTCTCCGCCTTGTGTCTACTTCCTCGGTGTGTAGCACTAAACACTCAGTGGTACTTTTAGTAAAGACTTTTCACAGCAAAACCGCAAGCCCTACTTGTGTTTGGGAGAATCTCGTAGAAGGGCGGTATTTAGAGAGCACAAAAAAAATTAACAAAGGGGAACGATGTGTGACCGAAGAAGATATACTGAGCGAGAGAGACAGATTCTGAGGCACATCAGCTGGATACATCTTCCCTCTCCTCTATCTCCTCTCGCTCCTCAGTCTCCTCTATATCTGCTCTCTCATCTAGGTCTTCTCTCTAGCTTGTCTCTCTCGTCTGTCTCCTCTCTATATGCTCTGTCTCCTCTCTATGTCGTCCGTCTCCTCTCTCTCCTCTGTCGCCTCTCTATCTCCTATCGCACACCTCTCTCCTCCGTCTCCTCTTTATGTGCTCTCTCTTATCTGACTCGTCTCTATGTCCTTTCTCTCCTCTCTATGTCCTCTCTCTCCTCTGTTTACTCTCTATCTCCTCTGTCTTCTCTCTTTGTCCTCTCTCTCCTCTCTATGTCGTCTCACTCCTTTGTGTCCTCTCTATCTCCCATCGCTCCTCTCTCTGCCCTGTCTCCTGTCTATCTCCTTTCTATGTCCTCTGTCTCTTCTCTATGTCCTCTCTCTCCTCTGTCTCCACTCTAAGTCCTCTCTATGTCCGCTCACTCCTTTGTCTCCTCTCTATCTCCTATCGCTCCTCTCTCTGCTCTGTCTCCTGTCTATCTCCTCTCTTTATCCTCTCTCTCCTTTGTCACCTCTCTAATTCCTCTCACTCCTCTGTCTCCTCTCTATGTCCTCTCTCTCCTCTCTATGTCCTCTGTCTCCTCTATATCTCGTCTCTCTCCTCTGTATCCTCTCCATCTCCTCTCTCTCTTCCGTCTGCTGTCTATCTCCTCGGCGTGTAGCACTAAACAGTCAGTGGTACTTGTAGTAAAGACTTTTCACAGCAAAACCGCAAGCCCTACTTGTGTTTGGGAGAATCTCGTAGAAGGGCGGTATTTAGACCGCACAAGAAAACTCACTAAGGGGAACGATGTGTGACTGACGAAGAGACACTGAGCGAGAGAGACAGATTCTGAGGCATATCAGCTGGATACATCTCCTCTGTCTCCTATATCTCCTATCTCTCCTCTGTCTCCTCTCTATGTTCTATCTCTGCTCTGCCTCTCTCTCTCTTCTCAATCTCCTCTTTGTCCTGTCTCTCCTCTCAATCTCCTATCTCTCCTCTGTTTCCCCTCTATGTCCTCTGTCTCCTCTGCCTCCTCAGTCATCTATCTATGACCTCTATCTCCACTCTATTTCCTCTCCTCCTCGGTCTCCTCTCGAGCTCCTCTCTATTCTCTCTACCTCCTCTCTCTCCTCTCTATCACCTATCTCTCCTCTGTCTCCCCGCTATGTTCTCTCTCTCCACTGTCTCTTCTCTATCTCCAATCGCTCTTATCTCTCCTCCGTCTCCTCTCTATGTGCTCTCTCTTATCTGTCTCGTCTCTATGTCCTCTCTCTCCTCTTTTTGTCCTTTCTCTCCTGTGTTTACTCTCTATCTCCTCTGTGTTCTCTTTATGTCCTCTCTCTCCACTCTATGTCCTATCACTCCTTTGTCTCCTCTCTATCTCCCATCGCTCCTCTCTCTGCCCTGTCTCCTGTCTATCTCCTCTCTATGTCCTATCTCTCCTCTGTTTACTCTCTATCTCCTCTGTCTTCTCTTTATGTCCTCTCTCTCCTCTCTATGTCGTCTCACTCCTTTGTGTCCTCTCTATCTCCCATCGCTCCTCTCTCTGCCCTGTCTCCTGTCTATCTCCTCTCTATGTCCTCTGTCTCTTCTCTATCTCCTCTCTCTCCTCTGTCTCCACTCTATGTCCTCTCTATGTCCGCTCACTCCTTTGTCTCCTCTCTATCTCCTATCGCTCCTCTCTCTGCTCTCTCTCCTGTCTATCGCCACTCTTTATCCTCTCTCTCCTTTGTCACCTCTCTAATTCCTCTCACTCCTCTGTCTCCTCTCTATGTCCTCTCTCTCCTCTCTATGTCCTCTGTCTCCTCTATACCTCGTCTCGTCCTCTCTCTCTTCCGTCTGCTGTCTATCTCCTCGGCGTGTAGCACTAAACAGTCAGTGGTACTTGTAGTAAAGACTTTTCACAGCAAAACCGCAAGCCCTACTTGTGTTTGGGAGAATCTCGTAGAAGGGCGGTATTTAGACCGCACAAGAAAACTCACTAAGGGGAACGATGTGTGACTGACGAAGAGACACTGAGCGAGAGAGACAGATTCTGAGGCATATCAGCTGGATACATCTCCTCTGTCTCCTATATCTCCTATCTCTCCTCTGTCTCCTCTCTATGTTCTATCTCTGCTCTGCCTCTCTCTCTTCTAAATCTGCTCTTTGTCCTCTCTCTCCTCTCAATCTCCTATCTCTCCTCTGTCTCCCCTCTATGTCCTCTGTCTCCTCTGCCTCCTCAGTCATCTATCTATGACCTCTCTCTCCACTCTATTTCCTCTCTCTCCTCGGTCTCCTCTCTAGCTCCTCTCTCTCCTCTGTCTCCACTCTATGTCCTCTCTATGTCCTCTCACTCCTTTTTCTCCTTTCTATCTCCCATCGCTCCTCTCTCTGCTCTGTCTCCTGTCTATCTAATCTCTATATCCTCTCTCTCCTTTGTCACCTCTCTAATTCCTCTCGCTCCTCTGTCACCTCTCTATGTACCATCTCTCCTCTGCTTCCTCTATATCTCCTCTCTCTCCTCTGTCTCCTCTCTATGTCCTGTCTCTCCTCAGTCTTCTCTCTATCTCCTCTGGCTCCTCTCTATGTCCTCTATCTCCTCTGTCTCCTCTCTTCCTCGTCTCTCTCCTCTGTATCCTCTCCATCTCCTCTCTCTCTTCTGTCTCCTGTCGATTTCCTCGGTGTGGAGCATTAAACATTCAGTGGTACTTGAACTAAAGACTTTTCACAGCCAAGAACCGCAAGCCCTACTTGAGTTTGTGAGTTTCTCGTAGAAGGGCGGTATTTACACATCACAAGAAAACTCACTAAGAGGTACGATGTGTGACCGAAGAAGAGACACTGAGCAAGAGAGACAGACTCTAAGGCACATCAGCTGGATACATCTCCTCTCTCTTCTTCGTCTCCGCTCTATCTTCTCTCTCTCGTCTGTCTCCAATCTATCTCCTATCTCTTCTCTCTCTCCTCTCTATATCCCATCTCTCCTCTGTCTCCGCTCTATGTCCTCTCTCTCCTCTCTAACTATAATTTCTCCTCCTCTCCTCTTTCCCCTGTCTCCTCCCTCTCTCCTCTGTCTCCTATCTATCTCGTATCGCTCCTTTCTATCCTCTCTATCTCCTCTGTCTTCTCTCTATGTCCTCTCACTAATCTCTATGTCCCCTCTCTCCTCTGTCTCCTATCAATTTCAGTCTCATCTCTTTTTCGCCTCTCTCCTCTGTATCCTCTCCATCTCTTCTCTCTCCGCCTCCTTTCTACTTCCTCGGTGTGTAGCACTAAACATTCAGTGGTACTTGTACTAAAGACTTTTCATAGCAAAACCGCAAGACTTATTTGTGTTTGTGAGAATCTCGTAGAAGGGCGGTATTTAGACCGCACAAGAAAACTCACTAAGGGGAACGATGTGTGACCGAAGAAGAGACACTGAGTGAGAGAGACAGATTCTGAGGCGCATCAGCTGGATACATCTTCCCTCTCCTCTATCTCCTCTCGCTCCTCAGTCTCCTCTATATCTGCTCTCTCTTCTAAGTCTTCTCTCTAGCTTGTCTCTCTCGTCTGTCTCCTCTCTATATGCTCTGTCTCCTCTCTATATGCTCTGTCTCCTCTCTATGTCGTCTTTCTCCTCTCTCTCCTATGTCTCCTCTCTATCTCCTATCGCACACCTCTCTCCTCCGTCTCCTGTCTATGTGCTCTCTCTTATCTGTCTCGTCTATATGTCCTCTCTCTCCTCTTTTTGTCCTTTCTCTCCTGTGTTTACTCTCTATCTCCTCTGTGTTCTCTTTATGTCCTCTCTCTCCACTCTATATCCTATCACTCCTTTGTGTCCTCTCTATCTCCCATCGCTCCTCTCTCTCTGCCCTGTCTCCTGTCTATCTCCTCTCTATGTCCTCTCTCTCCTCTGTCTCTTCCCTATCTCCTCTCTCTCCTCTGTCTCCACTCTATGTCCTCTCTATGTCCCCTCACTCCTTTGTCTCCTCTCTATCTCCTATCGCTCCTCTCTCTACTCTGTCTCCTGTCTATCTCCTCTCTTTAACCTCTCTCTCCTTTGTCACCTCTCTAATTCCTCTCGCTCCTCTGTCTCCTCTCTATGTCCTCTCTCTCCTCTCTATGTCCTCTGACTCCTCTCTACCTCGTCTCTCTCCTCTGTATCCTCTCCATCTCCTCTCTCTCTTCCGTCTGCTGTCTATCTCCTCGGCGTGTAGCACTAAACATTCAGTGGTACTTGTACTAAAGACTTTTCACAGCAAAACCGCAAGTCCTACTTGTTTTTGTGAGAATCTCGTAGAATGGCGGTATTTAGACCGCACAAGAAAACTCACTAAGGGGAAGGTTGTGTGACTGAAGAAGGGACACTGAGCGAGAGAGACAGATTCTGAGACACATCAGCTGGATACATCTCCTCTGTCTCCTCTATCTCCTATCTCTCCTCTGTCTCCACTCTATGTTCTATCTCTGCTCTGCCTCTCTCTCTTCTAAATCTGCTCTTTGTCCTCTCTTTCCTCTCAATCTCCTATCTCTCCTCTGTCTCCCCTCTATGTCCTCTGTCTCCTCTGCCTCCTCAGTCATCTATCTATGACATCTCTCTCCCCTCTATTTCTTCTCTCTCCTCGGTCTCCTCTCTAGCTCCTCTCTCTCCCCTGTCTCCTATCTATCTTCTACCGCCCCTCTCTCTTCTCTCTACGTCCTCTCTCTCCTCTCTATCTCCTATCTCTCCTCTGTGTCCCCTCTATGTCCTCTCTTTTCTCGCTCTCCTCTTTAGCTCCTCTCTCTCCTATCTATCTGCTACCACCCCGCTCTCTTCTCTCTACGTCCTCTCTCTTCTCTATGTCCTCTCCCTCCTCTGTCTCTACTTCGTCTCTCTCCTCTGTATCCTCTCCATCTCCTCTCTCTCTTCCGTCTGCTGTCTATCTCCTCGGCGTGTAGCACTAAACATTCAGTGGTACTTGTACTAAAGACTTTTCACAGCAAAACCGCAAGCCCTACTTGAGTTTGTGAGAATCTCGTAGAAGGGCGGTATTTAGACAGCACAAGAAAACACACTAAGGGGAATGATGTGTGACCGAAGAAGAGACACTGAGCGAGAGAGACAGACTCTAAGGCACATCAGCTGGAAACATCTCCTCTCTCTTCTTCGTCTCCTCTCTATCTTCTCTTTCTCGTCTGTCTCCACTCTATCTCCTATGGCTCCTCTCTCTCCTCTCTATGTCGCATATCTCCTCTGTCTCCGCTCTATGTCCTCTCTCTCTTCTCTAACTCCTATCTCTCCTCTGTCACCTCTCCATCACCTATCTCTCCTCTGTCTCTTCTCTTTCTCCTCTGTCTTCTCTCTCTTCTATATGTAAACCCTTTCCCCTGTCCTCTCCCTTTCTCCTCTGTCTCCTATCTATCTCCTATCGCTCCTCTCTATCCTCTCTATCTCTTCTGTCTTCTCTCTATGTCTTCTCTCTAATCTCTATGTCATCTCTCTCCTCTGTCTCCTATCTATTTTCTATCGCTCCTCTCTCTCCTCTCTATGACCTCTCTCTCCTCTCTATCTCCAATCTCTAGTCCATCTCCGCTGTATGTGCTATCTCTCCTCTGTCTCCTCTCTAGCTCCTCTCACTCTTCCGACACCTCTCTATCTGCTCTCTCTCCTCTGTCTCCTCTCAATGTCGTCTCTCTCCTTAGTGTCGCCTATATCTGCTTCCTCTCCACGGTCTCCCCTCTAGCTCCTCTCTCTCCACTGTCTCCTCACTATATCCTATCTCTCCTCTGTCTCCCCTCTATGTTATATCTCTGCTCTGCCTCTCTCTCTTCTAAATCTGCTCTTTGTCCTCTCTTTCCTCTCAATCTCCTATCTCTCCTCTGTCTCCCCTCTATGTCCTCTGTCTCCTCTGCCTCCTCAGTCATCTATCTATGACATCTCTCTCCCCTCTATTTCTTCTCTCTCCTCGGTCTCCTCTCTAGCTCCTCTCTCTCCCCTGTCTCCTATCTATCTTCTACCGCCCCTCTCTCTTCTCTCTACGTCCTCTCTCTCCTCTCTATCTCCTATCTCTCCTCTGTGTCCCCTCTATGTCCTCTCTTTTCTCGCTCTCCTCTTTAGCTCCTCTCTCTCCTATCTATCTGCTACCACCCCGCTCTCTTCTCTCTACGTCCTCTCTCTTCTCTATGTCCTCTCCCTCCTCTGTCTCTACTTCGTCTCTCTCCTCTGTATCCTCTCCATCTCCTCTCTCTCTTCCGTCTGCTGTCTATCTCCTCGGCGTGTAGCACTAAACATTCAGTGGTACTTGTACTAAAGACTTTTCACAGCAAAACCGCAAGCCCTACTTGAGTTTGTGAGAATCTCGTAGAAGGGCGGTATTTAGACAGCACAAGAAAACACACTAAGGGGAATGATGTGTGACCGAAGAAGAGACACTGAGCGAGAGAGACAGACTCTAAGGCACATCAGCTGGAAACATCTCCTCTCTCTTCTTCGTCTCCTCTCTATCTTCTCTTTCTCGTCTGTCTCCACTCTATCTCCTATGGCTCCTCTCTCTCCTCTCTATGTCGCATATCTCCTCTGTCTCCGCTCTATGTCCTCTCTCTCTTCTCTAACTCCTATCTCTCCTCTGTCACCTCTCCATCACCTATCTCTCCTCTGTCTCTTCTCTTTCTCCTCTGTCTTCTCTCTCTTCTATATGTAAACCCTTTCCCCTGTCCTCTCCCTTTCTCCTCTGTCTCCTATCTATCTCCTATCGCTCCTCTCTATCCTCTCTATCTCTTCTGTCTTCTCTCTATGTCTTCTCTCTAATCTCTATGTCATCTCTCTCCTCTGTCTCCTATCTATTTTCTATCGCTCCTCTCTCTCCTCTCTATGACCTCTCTCTCCTCTCTATCTCCAATCTCTAGTCCATCTCCGCTGTATGTGCTATCTCTCCTCTGTCTCCTCTCTAGCTCCTCTCACTCTTCCGACACCTCTCTATCTGCTCTCTCTCCTCTGTCTCCTCTCAATGTCGTCTCTCTCCTTAGTGTCGCCTATATCTGCTTCCTCTCCACGGTCTCCCCTCTAGCTCCTCTCTCTCCACTGTCTCCTCACTATATCCTATCTCTCCTCTGTCTCCCCTCTATGTCCTCTCCCTCCTCGGTCTCCTCTCTAGCTCCTCTCTCTCCTCTGTCTACTATCTGTCTTCTATCGTTCCTCTCTCTTCTCTCTATGTCCTCTCTCTCCTCTCTATCTCCTCTGTCTCCTTTCTATGTCCTCCCTCTCCTCTGGCTCCTCTCTATGTCCACTCCCTCCTCTGTCTCCTCTCTATCTCCCCTGTATTCTCGCTATGTCTCCACTCTATGTCCTCTCTCGCATCGGTCTCCTCTCTGGCTCCTCTCTCTCCTCTATCGCCTTCTTCTATAGCTCCTCAATTTCCTCTCTATGTCCTCTCTCTCCTCTCTATCTCCTATCTCTCCTGTGTCTCCACTCAATCTCCTATCTCTCCTCTCTATCTCCTATCTCTCCTCTGTCTCCTCTCGATGTCCTATCTCTGCTCTGTCTCCTCACTATGTCCTCTCTCTCCTCTGCCCCCTTTCTATCTCCTCTGGCTTCTTTTTTATGTCCACTCTCTCCTCTCTATGTTCGCTCTCTCGTCGGTCTCCTCTCTAGCTCCTCTCTCCCCTCTGTCTCCTATCTATCTTTTATCGCTGCTCTCTCTGTACTCTCTCTCCTCTCTATCTCATATCTCTCCTCTGTCCCCTCTCTATGTTCTCTCCCTTCACTGTCGCCTCTCTTTTTCCTATCGCTCTTATCTCTCCTCTCTCTCCTCTCTATGTCCTCTCTCTCCTCTCTATGTCCTCTCTCTCTCCTCTCTATCTCCTCTGTCTCCTTTCTATGTCCTCTCTCTCCTCTGTCTCCTCTCTCTCCTCTCTCTCCTCTCTATGTCCTCTCTCTTCTCTGTCTCCTCTCCATCTCCTCTGTCTTCTCTCTATGTCCACCCTCTCCTCTCTGTGACCTCTCTCGCATCGGTCTGCGATCTAGCTCCTCTCTCTACTCTGTCGCCTATCTTTCTTATATCGCTCCTCTCTTTCCTCTCTGTGTCCTCTCTCGCCTCTCTATCTCCTATCGCTCCTCTGTCTCCTCTCGATGTCCTATCTCTGCTCTGTCTCCTCTCTATGTCCTCCCTCCTCTGTCTCGTCTCTATCTGCTCCGTCTAATCTCTATGTCCTCTCTCTCCTCTCTATCTCCTATCTCTCCTCTGTCTCTGCTCTATGTCTTCCCTCTGTCTCCTCTCTATCTCTTCTGCCTCCTCTCTATGTCCTCTCTCTCCTCTGTGTCCTCTCTATCTCGTCTGTCTGCTCTCTATGTTCACTCTCTCCTCTCTATGTCCTCTCTCTCTCTCCTCTCTATCTCCTCAGTCTCCTTTCTATGTCCTCTCTCTCCTCTGTCTCCTCTCTATCTCCTCTCTCCCCTCTCTATGTCCTCTCTCTTCTCTGTCTCCTCTCCATCTCCTCTGTCTTCTCTCTATGTCCACCCTCTCCTCTCTGTGACCTCTCTCGCATCGGTCTGCTCTCTAGCTCCTCTCTCTACTCTGTCGCCTATCTTTCTTATATCGCTCCTCTCTTTCCTCTCTGTGTCCTCTCTCGCCTCTCTATCTCCTATCGCTCCTCTGTCTCCTCTCGATGTCCTATCTCTCCTCTGTCTCCCCTCTATGTCCTCTCTCTCCTCGGTCTCCTCTCTAGCTCCTCTCTCTCCTCTGTCTACTATCTGTCTTCTATCGCTCCTCTCTCTTCTCTCTATGTCCTCTCTCTCCTCTCTATCTCCTCTGTCTCCTTTCTATGTCCTCCCTCTCCTCTGTCTCCTCTCTATGTCCACTCCCTCCTCTGTCTCCTCTCTATCTCCTCTGTATTCTCGCTATGTCTCCTCTCTATGTCCTCTCTCGCATCGGTCTCCTCTCTAGCTCCTCTCTCTCCTCTGTCGCCTTCTTCTACCGCTCCTCAATTTCCTCTCTATGTCCTCTCTCTCTGTGTCCTATATATCTTCTATCGTTCCTATCTCTCCTCTCTATTTAATCTCTCTCCTCTCTATCTCTTATCGCTCCTCTGTCCCCTCTCTATATCCTATCTTTCCTCTGTCTTCTCTCTAGCTCCTCTCTCTCCTCTGCCTCCGATTTATCTGCTCTCTCTTCTCTGTCTCCCCTCTATGTCGTCTCTCTCCTCTATATGTCCTCTCTCTCCTCGGTCTCCTCTCTCTCCTCTATCTCCTATCTATCTTCTATCGCTCCTCTCTCTTCTCTCCATGTCCTATCTCTCCTCTCTATCTCCTATCTCTCCTCAGTCTCTTCTCTATGTCCTCTCTCCCCTCTGTCTCCTCTATCTCCTATGGCTCCTATCACTCCTATCTATCTCCTCTGTCTTCTCTCCTTGTCCTCTCTTTCCTGTCTATGTCCTCTCTCTCCCTGGCCTCCTCTCTAGCGCCTCTCTCTCCTCTGTCTCCTATCTATCTTCCATCGCTCCTCTCTCTCCTCTCTTTGTCGTCTCTCTCCTCTCTATCTCCTATCTCTCCTCTGTCTCCTCTCAATGTCCTATCTCTTCTCTGTCTCTTTTCTAGCTCCTCTCTCTCCTCTGCCTCCTCTCTATCTGCTCTCTCTCCTATGTCTTCTCTCTATGTCCTCTCTCTCCTCTGTCGGTTCTCTATGTCCTCTCTCTCCTTTCTATATCCTCTCTCTCCCCTGTCTCCACTCTTTCCCCTCTCTCTCCTCTCTATCTCCTCTGTCTCCTTTCTATGTCCTCTCTCTCCTCTGTCTCCTCTCTATCTCCTCTCTCTCCTCTCTATGTCCTCTCTCTTCTCTGTCTCCTCTCCATCTCCTCTGTCTTCTCTCTATGTCCACCCTCTCCTCTCTATGTCCTCTCTCGCATCGGTCTCCTCTCTAGCTCCTCTCTCTCCTCTGTCGCCTTCTTCTACCGCTCCTCAATTTCCTCTCTATGTCCTCTCTCTCTGTGTCCTATATATCTTCCATAGTTCCTATCTCTCCTCTCTATTTAATCTCTCTCCTCTCTATCTCCTATCTCTCCTCAGTCTCTTCTCTATGTCCTCTCTCCCCTCTGTCTCCTCTATCTCCTATGGCTCCTATCACTCCTATCTATCTCCTCTGTCTTCTCTCCTTGTCCTCTCTTTCCTGTCTATGTCCTCTCTCTCCCTGGCCTCCTCTCTAGCGCCTCTCTCTCTCCTCTGTCTCCTATCTATCTTCCATCGCTCCTCTCTCCCCTCTCTATCTCTTATCGCTCCTCTGTCCCCTCTCTATGTCCTATCTCTCCTCTATCTCCTATCTATCTTCTATCGCTCCTCTCTCTTCTCTCCATGTCCTATCTCTCCTCTCTATCTCCTATCTCTCCTCAGTCTCTTCTCTATGTCCTCTCTCCCCTCTGTCTCCTCTATCTCCTATGGCTCCTATCACTCCTATCTATCTCCTCTGTCTTCTCTCCTTGTCCTCTCTTTCCTGTCTATGTCCTCTCTCTCCTCTGCCTCCTCTCTATCTGCTCTCTCTCCTATGTCTTCTCTCTATGTCCTCTCTCTCCTCTGTCGGTTCTCTATGTCCTCTCTCTCCTTTCTATATCCTCTCTCTCCCCTGTCTTCACTCTTTCCCCTCTGTCTCCTCTCTATCTCCTATCGCTCCTATCTCTCCTCTCTTTTTCCTCTGTCTTCTCTCTATGTCCTCTCTCTACTCTCTATGTCCTCTCTCTCCTCGGTCTCCTCCCTGGATCCTCTCTCTCCTCTGTCTCCTCTCTAACTCCTATCTCTCATATCTACCTTCTATCTCTCCTATGTCTCTTCTTTATGTCCCATCCCTCCCTCTGCTTCCTCTATATCTCCCTCTCTCTCCTCTGTCTCCTCTCTATGTCCTCGCTCTCCTCAGTCGTCTCTATATCTGCTCTCTCTCCTCGGTCTCCCTCTCTATCTCCTCTCTCTCTCTCTCTCCTATCTATCTTCCTTCGCTCCTTTCTCTCTCTCTCTATATCGTCTCTCTCCCTCTCTATCTCTTATCTCTCTCTCTGTCTCCTTTCTAGCTCTTTCTCTCTCCCTCTGCCTCCCTCTCTATCTGCTCTCTCCACTCTGTGTCCCTCTGTCTCCTATCTATCTTCCACCGCTCCTCTCTTTCTTCCCTATGTCGTCTCTCTCCTCTCTTTCTCCTATCTCTCCCTCTGTCTCCCTCTCTATGTCCTATGTGCTCTCTCTTCTCTGTTTCCTCTCTATGTCCTCTCTCCCTCTGCTTCCTCTATATCTCCCTCTCTCTCCTCTGTCTCCTCTCAATGTCCTCTCTCTCCCTCAGTCTTCTCTTTATCTGCTCCCTCTCCTCGGACTCCTCTCTAGCTCTCTCTCTCTCCTCTGTGTCCTATATATCTTCCATAGTTCCTATCTCTCCCTCTCTATTTAATCTCTCTCCCTCTCTATCTCTTCTCGCTCCTCTGTCCCCTCTCTATGTCCTATCTCTCCTCTGTCTTCTCTCTAGCTCCTCTCTCTCCTCTGCCTCCGATTTATCTGCTCTCTCTCCTCTGTCTCCCCTCTATGTCGTCTCTCTCCTTTATATGTCCTCTCTCTCCTCGGTCTTCTCTCTAGCTCCTCTCTCTCCTCTATCTCCTATCTATCTTCTATCGCTCCTCTCTCTTCTCTCCATGTCCTATCTCTCCTCTCTATCTCCTATCTCTCCTCAGTCTCTTCTCTATGTCCTCTCTCCCCACTGTCTCCTCTCTATCTCCTATCGCTCCTATCTCTCCTCTCTATCTAGTCTGTCTTCTCTCTATGTCCTCTCTCTCCACTCTATGTACCCTCTCTCTTCTCGGTCTCCTCTCTAGCTCTTCTCTCTCCTCTGTCTCCTATATATCTTCTATCGTTCCTATCTCTCCTCTCTATGTAATCTCTCTCCTCTCTATCTCTTATCTCTCCTCTGTCTCCTCTCTTTCTCCTCTGTCTCCCCTCTCTCCTCTCTGTCTCCTCTCTATCTCCTATCGCTCCTATCTCTCCTATTTATCTCCTCTGTTTTCTCTCTTGGTCCTCTCTCTACTGTTTATGTCCTCTCTCTCCTCGGCCTCCTCTCTAGCTCCTCTCTCTCCTTTGCCTCCTCTCTATCTTCTCTCTTCTCCTTCTCCTCGCTTTGTCTTCTCTCTCCCTCTGTCTCCTCTCTAACTCCTATCTCTCATATCTACCTCCTATCTCTCGTATGTCTCTTATTTATGTCCCATCTCTCCTCTGCTTCCTCTATATCTCCTCTTTCTCCTCTGTCTCCTCTCCACGTCCTCTCTCTCCTCAGTCATCTCTATATCTGCTCCCTCTGCTCGGTCTCCTCTCTAGCTCCTCTCTCTCCTCTGTCTCCTATCTATCTTCCATCGCTCCTCTCTCTCCTCTCTATGTCGTCTCTCCCCTCTCTATCTCCTATCCCTCTTCTGTCTCCTTTCTAGCTCTTTCTCTCTGCTCTGTCTCCTCTCTATGTCCTCTCTCTCCTCTGTCTTTTCTCTATATCCTCTCTCTCCTTTCAATATCCTCTCTCTCCCCTGTCTCCTCTCTCTCCCCACCGTCTCCCCTCTATCTCCTATCGCTCCTCTCTCTCCTCTCTATCTCCTCTGTCTCCTTTCTATGTCCTCCCTCTCCTCTGTCTCCTCTCTATGTCCACTCCCTCCTCTGTCTCCTCTCTATCTCCTCTGTATTCTCGCTATGTCTCCTCTCTATGTCCTCTCTCGCATCGGTCTCCTCTCTAGCTCCTCTCTCTCCTCTGTCGCCTTCTTCTACCGCTCCTCAATTTCCTCTCTATGTCCTCTCTCTCTGTGTCCTATATATCTTCTATCGTTCCTATCTCTCCTCTCTATTTAATCTCTCTCCTCTCTATCTCTTATCGCTCCTCTGTCCCCTCTCTATATCCTATCTTTCCTCTGTCTTCTCTCTAGCTCCTCTCTCTCCTCTGCCTCCGATTTATCTGCTCTCTCTTCTCTGTCTCCCCTCTATGTCGTCTCTCTCCTTTATATGTCCTCTCTCTCCTCGGTCTTCTCTCTAGCTCCTCTCTCTCCTCTATCTCCTATCTATCTTCTATCGCTCCTCTCTCTTCTCTCCATGTCCTATCTCTCCTCAGTCTCTTCTCTATGTCCTCTCTCCCCACTGTCTCCTCTCTATCTCCTATCGCTCCTATCTCTCCTCTCTATCTAGTCTGTCTTCTCTCTATGTCCTCTCTCTCCACTCTATGTACCCTCTCTCTTCTCGGTCTCCTCTCTAGCTCTTCTCTCTCCTCTGTCTCCTATATATCTTCTATCGTTCCTATCTCTCCTCTCTATGTAATCTCTCTCCTCTCTATCTCTTATCTCTCCTCTGTCTCCTCTCTTTCTCCTCTGTCTCCCCTCTCTCCTCTCTGTCTCCTCTCTATCTCCTATCGCTCCTATCTCTCCTATTTATCTCCTCTGTTTTCTCTCTTGGTCCTCTCTCTACTGTTTATGTCCTCTCTCTCCTCGGCCTCCTCTCTAGCTCCTCTCTCTCCTTTGCCTCCTCTCTATCTTCTCTCTCTTCTCCTTCTCCTCGCTTTGTCTTCTCTCTCCTCTGTCTCCTCTCTAACTCCTATCTCTCATATCTACCTCCTATCTCTCGTATGTCTCTTATTTATGTCCCATCTCTCCTCTGCTTCCTCTATATCTCCTCTTTCTCCTCTGTCTCCTCTCCACGTCCTCTCTCTCCCTCAGTCATCTCTATATCTGTCTCTCTGCTCGGTCTCCCTCTCTAGCTCCTCTCTCTCCCTCTGTCTCCTATCTATCTTCCATCGCTCTCTCTCTCCCTCTCTATGTCGTCTCTCCCTCTCTATCTCCTATCCCTCTTCTGTCTCCTTTCTAGCTCTTTCTCTCTGCTCTGTCTCCTCTCTATGTCCTCTCTCTCCTCTGTCTTTCTCTATATCCTCTCTCTCCTTTCAATATCCTCTCTCTCCCTGTCTCCCTCTCTCTCCCCACCGTCTCTCCCTCTATCTCCTATCGCTCCTCTCTCTCCCTCTCTATCTCCCTCTGTCTCCTTTCTATGTCCTCCCTCTCTCTCTGTCTCCCTCTCTATGTCCACTCCCTCCTCTGTCTCCCTCTCTATCTCCCTCTGTATTCTCGCTATGTCTCCCTCTCTATGTCCTCTCTCGCATCGGTCTCTCTCTAGCTCTCTCTGTCGCCTTCTTCTACCGCTCCTCAATTTCCCTCTCTATGTCCTCTCTCTCTGTGTCCTATATATCTTCTATCGTTCCTATCTCTCCTCTCTATTTAATCTCTCTCCCTCTCTATCTCTTATCGCTCCTCTGTCCCCTCTCTATATCCTATCTTTCCTCTGTCTTCTCTCTAGCTCCTCTCTCTCCCTCTGCCTCCGATTTATCTGCTCTCTCTTCTCTGTCTCCCTCTATGTCGTCTCTCTCCCTCTATATGTCCTCTCTCTCCCTCGGTCTCCCTCTCTAGCTCCTCTCTCTCCCTCTGTCTACTATCTGTCTTCTATCGCTCCTCTCTCTTTCTCTCTATGTCCCTCTCTCTCCTCTCTATCTCCCTCTGTCTCCTTTCTATGTCCTCCCTCTCCTCTGTCTCCCTCTCTATGTCCACTCCATCCTCTGTCTCCCTCTCTATCTCCTCTGTATTCTCGCTATGTCTCCTCTCTATGTCCTCTCTCGCATCGGTCTCCTCTCTAGCTCCTCTCTCTCCTCTGTCGCCTTCTTCTACCGCTCCTCAATTTCCTCTCTATGTCCTCTCTCTCTGTGTCCTATATATCTTCTATCGTTCCTATCTCTCCTCTCTATTTAATCTCTCTCCTCTCTATCTCTCATCGCTCCTCTGTCCCCTCTCTATATCCTATCTTTCCTCTGTCTTCTCTCTAGCTCCTCTCTCTCCTCTGCCTCCGATTTATCTGCTCTCTCTTCTCTGTCTCCCTCTATGTCGTCTCTCTCCCTCTATATGTCCTCTCTCTCCTCGGTCTCTCTCTCTCCCTCTATCTCCTATCTATCTTCTATCGCTCTCTCTCTTTCTCTCCATGTCCTATCTCTCCTCTCTATCTCCTATCTCTCCTCAGTCTCTTTCTCTATGTCCCTCTCTCCCTCTGTCTCCCTCTATCTCCTATGGCTCCTATCACTCCTATCTATCTCCCTCTGTCTTCTCTCCTTGTCCCTCTCTTTCCTGTCTATGTCCTCTCTCTCCCTGGCCTCCTCTCTAGCGCCTCTCTCTCCTCTGTCTCCTATCTATCTTCCATCGCTCCTCTCTCTCCTCTCTATGTCGTCTCTCTCCTCTCTATCTCCTATCTCTCCTCTGTCTCCTCTCAATGTCCTATCTCTTCTCTGTCTCTTTTCTAGCTCCTCTCTCTCCCTCTGCCTCCCTCTCTATCTGCTCTCTCTCCTATGTCTTCTCTCTATGTCCTCTCTCTCCTCTGTCGGTTCTCTATGTCCTCTCTCTCCTTTCTATATCCTCTCTCTCCCCTGTCTCCACTCTTTCCCCTCTCTCTCCTCTCTATCTCCTCTGTCTCCTTTCTATGTCCTCTCTCTCTCTGTCTCCCTCTCTGTCTCCTCTCTCTCTCTCTCTGTCTCTCTCTTTCTCTGTCTCCTCTCCATCTCCTCTGTCTTCTCTCTATGTCCACCCTCTCCCTCTCTGTGACCTCTCTCGCATCGGTCTGCTCTCTAGTCTCTCTCTCTACTCTGTCGCCTATCTTTCTTATATCGCTCCTCTCTTTCCTCTCTGTGTCCTCTCTCGCCTCTCTATCTCCTATCGCTCCTCTGTCTCCTCTCGATGTCCTATCTCTCCTCTGTCTCCCTCTATGTCCTCTCTCTCCTCGGTCTCCCTCTCTAGCTCCTCTCTCTCCCTCTGTCTACTATCTGTCTTCTATCGCTCCTCTCTCTTTCTCTCTATGTCCTCTCTCTCCCTCTCTATCTCCTCTGTCTCCTTTCTATGTCCTCCCTCTCCCTCTGTCTCCCTCTCTATGTCCACTCCCTCCTCTGTCTCCTCTCTATCTCCTCTGTATTCTCGCTATGTCTCCTCTCTATGTCCTCTCTCGCATCGGTCTCCTCTCTAGCTCCTCTCTCTCCTCTGTCGCCTTCTTCTACCGCTCCTCAATTTCCTCTCTATGTCCTCTCTCTCTGTGTCCTATATATCTTCCATAGTTCCTATCTCTCCTCTCTATTTAATCTCTCTCCTCTCTATCTCTTATCGCTCCTCTGTCCCTCTCTATGTCCTATCTCTCCTCTGTCTTCTCTCTAGCTCCTCTCTCTCCTCTGCCTCCGATTTATCTGCTCTCTCTCCTCTGTCTCCCCTCTATGTCGTCTCTCTCCTTTATATGTCCTCTCTCTCCTCGGTCTCCTCTCTCTCCTCTATCTCCTATCTATCTTCTATCGCTCCTCTCTCTTCTCTCCATGTCCTATCTCTCCTCTATCTCCTATCTATCTTCTATCGCTCCTCTCTCTTCTCTCCATGTCCTATCTCTCCTCTCTATCTCCTATCTCTCCTCAGTCTCTTCTCTATGTCCTCTCTCCCCTCTGTCTCCTCTATCTCCTATGGCTCCTATCACTCCTATCTATCTCCTCTGTCTTCTCTCCTTGTCCTCTCTTTCCTGTCTATGTCCTCTCTCTCCCTGGCCTCCTCTCTAGCGCCTCTCTCTCTCGTCTGTCTCCTATCTATCTTCCATCGCTCCTCTCTCCCCTCTCTATGTCGTCTCTCTCCTCTCTATCTCCTATCTCTCCTCTGTCTCCTCTCAATGTCCTATCTCTTCTCTGTCTCTTTTCTAGCTCCTCTCTCTCCTCTGCCTCCTCTCTATCTGCTCTCTCTCCTATGTCTTCTCTCTATGTCCTCTCTCTCCTCTGTCGGTGCTCTATGTCCTCTCTCTCCTTTCTATATCCTCTCTCTCCCCTGTCTTCACTCTTTCCCCTCTGTCTCCTCTCTATCTCCTATCGCTCCTATCTCTCCTCTCTTTTTCCTCTGTCTTCTCTCTATGTCCTCTCTCTACTCTCTATGTCCTCTCTCTCCTCGGTCTCCTCCCTGGATCCTCTCTCTCCTCTGTCTCCTCTCTAACTCCTATCTCTCATATCTACCTTCTATCTCTCCTATGTCTCTTCTTTATGTCCCATCCCTCCTCTGCTTCCTCTATATCTCCTCTCTCTCCTCTGTCTCCTCTCTATGTCCTCGCTCTCCTCAGTCGTCTCTATATCTGCTCCCTCTCCTCGGTCTCCTCTCTATCTCCTCTCTCTCCTCTCTCTCCTATCTATCTTCCTTCGCTCCTTTCTCTCCTCTCTATATCGTCTCTCTCCTCTCTATCTCTTATCTCTCCTCTGTCTCCTTTCTAGCTCTTTCTCTCTCCTCTGCCTCCTCTCTATCTGCTCTCTCCACTCTGTGTCCTCTGTCTCCTATCTATCTTCCACCGCTCCTCTCTCTCTTCCCTATGTCGTCTCTCTCCTCTCTTTCTCCTATCTCTCCTCTGTCTCCTCTCTATGTCCTATGTGCTCTCTCTTCTCTGTCTCCTCTCTATGTCCTCTCTCCTCTGCTTCCTCTATATCTCCTCTCTCTCCTCTGTCTCCTCTCAATGTCCTCTCTCTCCTCAGTCTTCTCTTTATCTGCTCCCTCTCCTCGGACTCCTCTCTAGCTCCTCTCTCTCCTCTGTGTCCTATATATCTTCCATAGTTCCTATCTCTCCTCTCTATTTAATCTCTCTCCTCTCTATCTCTTATCGCTCCTCTGTCCCCTCTCTATGTCCTATCTCTCCTCTGTCTTCTCTCTAGCTCCTCTCTCTCCTCTGCCTCCGATTTATCTGCTCTCTCTCCTCTGTCTCCCCTCTATGTCGTCTCTCTCCTTTATATGTCCTCTCTCTCCTCGGTCTTCTCTCTAGCTCCTCTCTCTCCTCTATCTCCTATCTATCTTCTATCGCTCCTCTCTCTTCTCTCCATGTCCTATCTCTCCTCTCTATCTCCTATCTCTCCTCAGTCTCTTCTCTATGTCCTCTCTCCCCACTGTCTCCTCTCTATCTCCTATCGCTCCTATCTCTCCCTCTCTATCTAGTCTGTCTTCTCTCTATGTCCTCTCTCTCCACTCTATGTACCCTCTCTCTCTTCTCGGTCTCCCTCTCTAGCTCTTCTCTCTCCCTCTGTCTCCTATATATCTTCTATCGTTCCTATCTCTCCCTCTCTATGTAATCTCTCTCCTCTCTATCTCTTATCTCTCCCTCTGTCTCCCTCTCTTTCTCCCTCTGTCTCCCTCTCTCCCTCTCTGTCTCCCTCTCTATCTCCTATCGCTCCAATCTCTCCTATTTATCTCCCTCTGTTTTCTCTCTTGGTCCTCTCTCTACTGTTTATGTCCTCTCTCTCCTCGGCCTCCCTCTCTAGCTCCTCTCTCTCCTTTGCCTCCTCTCTATCTTCTCTCTCTTCTCCTTCTCCTCGCTTTGTCTTCTCTCTCCTCTGTCTCCTCTCTAACTCCTATCTCTCATATCTACCTCCTATCTCTCGTATGTCTCTTATTTATGTCCCATCTCTCCTCTGCTTCCTCTATATCTCCTCTTTCTCCTCTGTCTCCTCTCCACGTCCTCTCTCTCCTCAGTCATCTCTATATCTGCTCCCTCTGCTCGGTCTCCTCTCTAGCTCCTCTCTCTCCTCTGTCTCCTATCTATCTTCCATCGCTCCTCTCTCTATGTCGTCTCTCCCCTCTCTATCACCTATCCCTCTTCTGTCTCCTTTCTAGCTCTTTCTCTCTGCTCTGTCTCCTCTCTATGTCCTCTCTCTCCTCTGTCTTTTCTCTATATCCTCTCTCTCCTTTCAATATCCTCTCTCTCCCCTGTCTCCTCTCTCTCCCCACCGTCTCCCCTCTATCTCCTATCGCTCCTCTCTCTCCTCTCTATCTCCTCTGTCTCCCCTCTATGTCCTCTCTCTCCTCTGTCTCCTCTCTATCTCCTCTGTCTCCCTTCTATGTCCTCTCTCTCCTCTGTCTCCTCTCTAACTCCTCTGTCTTCTCTCTATGTCCACTCTCTCCTCTCTATAGCATCTCTCGCAGCGGCCTCCTCTCTATCTCCACTCTTTCCTCTGTCGCCTATCTATCTTCTATCGCTCCTCTCTTTTCTCTCTATGTCCTCTCTCTCCTCTCTTTCTCCTATCTCTCCTCTGTCTCCACTCAATCTTCTATCTCTCCTCTTTATCTCCTATCTCTCCTCTGTCTCCTCTCTATGTCCTATCTGCTCTCTCTCTCCTCTGTCTCCTCTCTATGTCCTCTCTCCTCTGTCTTCTCTCTATGTCCTCTGTCTACCCTGCCTCCACTCTCTCCTCTCTGTCTCCTCTCCATCTCCTATCGCTCCTATCTCTCCTATCTATCTCCTCTGTTTTCTCTCTTGGCCCTCTCTCTCCTGTTTATGTCCTCTCTCTCCTCGGCCTCCTCTCTAGCTCCTCTCTCTCCTTTGCCTCCTCTCTATCTTCTCTCTCTTTTCTGTCTCCTTGCTTTGTCTTCTCTCTCCTCCGTCTCCTCTGTAATTCCTATCTCTCATATCTACCTCCTATCTCTCGTATGTGTCTTCTTTATGTCCCATCTCTCCTCTGCTTCCTCTATATCTCCTCTCTCTCTCCTCTATCTCCTCTCTACGTCCTATCTCTCCTCAGTCTTCCCTATATCTGCTCCCCCTCCTCGGTCTCCTCTCTAGCTCCTCTCTCTCCTCTGTCTCCTATCTATCTTCCATCGCTCCTCTCTCTCCTCTCTTTGTCGTCTCTCTCCTCTCTATCTCCTACCCCTCCTCTGTCTCCTTTCTAGCTCTTTCTCTCTGGCTGTCCCGTCTGTCTCCTCTTTATCTCCTCTGTCTCCTCTCTATGTCCTCTCTCCCATCAGTCTCATCTCTATCTCGTCTCTCTCCTCTGTATCCTCTACATCTCCTCTCTCTCTTCCGTCTCCTGTCTATCTCCTCGGTGTGTAGCAGTACAAATTCACTGATACTTGTCCTAAAGACTTTTCACAGCCAAAACCGCAAGACCTACTTGAGTTTGTGAGAATCTCGTACAAGGGCGGTATTTAGACAGCACAAGAAAATTCACTAAGGGGAACGATGTGTGACCGAAGAAGAGACACTAGGCGAGAGAGACAGATTCTGAGCCACATCAGCTGGATACATCTTCTCTCTCTTCAATGTCTCCTCTCGAGCTTCACTCTTTCGTCTGTCTCCTCTCTATCTCCTCTGTCTCCTCTCTCTCCTCTCTGTCTCCTCTCTATCTCCTATCGCTCCTATCTCTCATATCTATCTCCTCTGTTTTCTCTCTTGGTCCTCTCTCTCCTGTTTATGTCCTCTCTCTCCTCGGCCTCCTCTCTAGCTCCTCTCTCTCCTTTGCCTCCTCTCTATCTTCTCTCTCTTCTCTGTCTCCTTGCTTTGTCTACTCTCTCCTCTGTCTCCTCTCTAACTCCTATCTCTCATATCTACCTCCTATCTCTCGTATGTCTCTTCTTTATGTCCCATCTCTCTGTCCTCTGTTTCCTCTCTATCTCCTCTGTCTTCTCTCTATGTCCACTCTCTCCTCTCTATGTCCTCTCTCTCCTCTCTATCTCCTCTGTCTCCTCAGTCTCCCCTATAACTGCATTCTCTCGTCGGTCTCCTCTCTAGCTCCTCCCTAGCTCCTCTCTCTCCTCTGTCTCCTCTCTATCTCCTCTCTTTCGTCTGTCTCCTCTGTATGTCTTCTCTCTCCTCTGCCTTTTCCCTATGTCCTCTCTCTCTTTTCTATGTCCTCTCTCTCCTCTCTCCTCTCTGTCTAATCTCTTTTTCCTATCGCTCCTATCTCTCCTATCTATCTCCTCTGTCTTCCCTCTTTGACCTCTCTCTCCTGTCTATGTTCTCTCTCTCCGTGGCGTCCTCTCTAGCTCCTCTCTGTCCTTTACCTCCTTTCTATATCCTCTTTCCCCTCTGTCTCCTCGCTATGTCCTCTCTCTCCTCTGTCTCCTCTCTAACTCCTATCTCTCATATCTGCCTCGTATCTATCGTATGTCTCCTCTTTATTCCCATCTCTCCTCTGCTTCCTCTATATCTACTCTCTCTCCTCTGTATCCTCTCTATGTCCTCTCTCTCCTCAGTCTTCTCTATATCTGCTCTGTCTCCTCGGTTTCCTCTCTAGCTCCTCTCTCTCCTTTGTATCTATCTTCCATCGCTCCTCTCTCTCCTCTCTATCTCGTCCCTCTCCTCGCTATCTCCTATCTCTCCTTTGTCTCCTCTCTATGTCCTACCTCTCCTCTGTCTCCTTTCTAGCTCCTCTCTCTCCTCTGCCTCCTCTCTATCTGCTCTCTCTCCTCTGTTTCTCTCTATGTCCTCTCTCTCCTCAGTCTTTTCTCTATGTCCTCTCTCCCCTTTCTATATAGAGAGGATATCTCCTCTCTCTGCTCCCTGTATCCTATCGCTCCTATCTCTCCTCTCTTTTTCTCTCCTCTGTCTCCTCTCTATCTTCTATCGATCCTCTCTCTTTGCCCTCTCTCTCCTCTGTATCTTCAGTCTCTCCTCTGTCTCTTCTCTGTGTCCTCTCTGTCCTCTGTCTCCTCTCTATATCCTCTGTCTCCTTTCTATGTCCACTCTCTCCTCGGTCACCTCTCTAGCTCCTCTCTCTCTTCTATCTCCTATCTATCTTCTATCGCTCCTCTCTCTTCTCTCTATGTCCTCTCTCTCCTCTCTATCTACTATCTCTCCTCTGTCTCTTTTCTATGTCCTCTCTCTCCTCTGTCTCCTCTATATCTTCTCTGTCTTCTCTCTATGTCCACTATCTCCTCTCTATGTCATCTCTCTCCACGGTCTCCTCTCTATCTCCTCTGTCTCCTTTATATGTCCTCTCTCTCCTCTCTATCTCCTCTCTCTCCTCGCTCTCCTCTCCATGACCACTCCCTCCTCTCTATCTCCTCTTTCTCCTCCCTATGTCCTCTCTCTCCTCTGACTTCTCTCTATGTCCTCTCTCTCCCCTCTGTCTCCTCTCTATCACCTATCACTCCTATCTCTCCTCGCTATCTCCTCTGTCTTCTCTCTATGTCCTCTCTCTCCTCTCTATGTCCTCTCTCTCCTCGGTCTCCTCTCTAGCTCTTCTCTCTCCTCTGTCTCCTATATATCTTCTATCTCTCCGCTCTATGTAAAATCTCTTTCCTCTCTATCTCTTATCTCTCCTCTCTATGTCGTCTCTCTCCTCTCTATATCCTCTCTCTCCTCGGTCTACTCTCTAGCTCCTCTCTCCCCTCTGTCTCCTATCTATCTTCTATCGCTCCTCTCTCTGTGCTCTCGCTCCTCTCTATGTCCTCTCTTTCCACTGGCTCCTCTCTATCTCCTCTGTCTCCTTTCTATGTCCTCTCTCTCCTCTCTATCTCCTCTCTCTCCTCTCCATGACCTCTCCCTCCTCTCTCTCGTCTCCATCTCCTCTTTCTCCTCCCTATGTCCTCTCTCTCCTCTGTCTTCTCTCTATGTCCTCTCTCTCCCCTGTCTCCACTCTCTCCCCTCTGTCTCCTCTCTATCACCTATCACTCCTATCTCTCCTCTCTATCTCCTCTATCTTCTCTCTATGTCCTCTCTATCCTCTCTATGGCCTCTCTCTCCTCGGTCTACTCTCTAGCTCCTCTCTCCCCTCTGTCTCCTATCTATCTTCTATCGCTCCTCTCTCTGTGCTCTCGCTCCTCTCTATGTCCTCTCGTTCCACTGGCTCCTCTCTATCTCCTATCGCTCTAATCTCTCTTTTCTCTCCGCTCTATGCCTCCTCTCTCCTCAGTCTCCACTATAACTGCTCTCTCTCCTCGGCCGCCTCTCTAGCTCCTTTCTCTCCTCAGTCTCATCTCTATCTCGTATCTCTCCTCTGTATGCTCTCCATAATCTCTCTCTCTTCCGTCTCCTGTATATCTCCTCGGTGTGTAGCACTAAACATTCAGTGGTACTAAAGACTTTTCACAGACAAAACCGCAAGCCCTCCTTGAGTTTGTGAGAATCTCGTAGAACTGCGGTATTTAGACAGCACAAGAAGACTCACTAAGGGAAACGATGTGTGACCGAAGAAGAAATACTGAGCGGGAGAGACAGAGTCTGAGGCACATCTCCTCTCTCTTTTTTGTCTCCACTCTATCTTCTCTCTCCCGTCTGTCTCCTCTCTATCTCCTCTGTCTCCTCTCTATGTCCTCTTTCTTCGCTCTATGTCCTTTCTCTCCTCTGTCTCCTCTCTAACTCCTCTGTCTCCTCTCTCTCTCCTCTATCTCCTTTCTATCTCCTCTCTGCTCATTCTCCTCTCTATATCCTGTCTATACTCTGTCTCGTGTCTATCTCCTCTCTCTCCTCTGTTTTCGCTCCAAGTCCAATCTCTCCTCAGTCTCCTCTCTATGTCCTCACTCTCCTCTGTCTCCTTTTTACGTCCTCTCTCTCCTCAGTCTCGTCTATATCTCCTCGGTCTCCCCACTAGCTCCACTCTCTCCTCTGTCTCCTATCTATCTTCTATCGCTCCTCTCTCTCCTCTCTATGTCCTCTCTCTCCTCTGTCTCCTTTCTATGTCCTCTCTCTCCTCAGTCTCGTCTATATCTCCTCTCTCTCGTCTGTCTCCTCTCTATGTCCTCTCACTCCCCTGTCTCCTCTGTCTTACCTCTGTCTCCTCTCTATCTCCTATCGCTCCTATCTCTCCTATCTATCTCCTCTGTCTTCATTCTTTGTCCTCCCTTTAATGTCTATGTCCTCTCTCTCCCTGGCCTCCTCTCCTATCTCCTATCTATCTTCCATCGCCCCTCTCTCTCCTCTCTATGTCGTCTCTCTCCTCTCTATCTCTTATATCTCCTTTGTCTCCTCTTTTTGTCCCATCTCTACTCTGTCTCCGCTCTAGCTCCTCTCTCTCCTCTGTCTCCTATATATCTTCTATCGTTCCTATCTCTCCTCTTTATCTCTTATCTCTCCTCTGTCTCCTCTCTATGTCCTATCTCTCCTCTGTCTCCTCTCTAGTTCCTCTCTCTCCTCTGCCTCCGCTCTATCTGCCCTCTCTCCTCTGTCTCCTCTCTATGTCGTCTCTCTTCTCTCTATGTCTTCTCTCTTCTCTCTATCTCCTATCTCTCCTCAGTCTGTTCTCTATGTCCTCTATCTCCTCTGTCTCCTCTCTATCTGCTCTGTCTTCTCTCTATGTCCACTATCTCCTCTCTATGCCCTATTTCTCCTCTCTATCTCCTCTCTCTCCTCTCCGTGACCTCTCCCTCCTCTCTCTCCTCTCTATCTACCCTTTCTCCTCTCTATATCCTCTCTCTCCTCTGTCTTCTCTCTATGTCCTCTCTCTCCCCTGTCTCCACTCTCCCCCCTCTGTCTCCACTCTATCTCCTATCGCTCCTATATCTCCTCTCTATCTCCTCTGTCTTCTCTCTATGTCCTCTGTCTCCTCTTTATGTCCTCTCTCTCTTCTCGGTCTCCTCTCTAGCTCTTCTCTCTCCTCTGTCTCCTATATATCTTCTTTAGTGCCTATCTTTCCTCTCTATGTAATCTCTCTCCTCTCTATCTCTTATCTCTCCTCTGTCTCCTCTCTATGTCATCTCTCTCCTATCTCCTATCTCGCATCGGTCTACTCTCTAGCTCTTCTCTCCCCTCTGTCTCCTATCTATCTTCTATCGCTCCTCTCTCTACTCTCTCTGTGCTCTCTCTCCTCTCTATGTCCTATCTCTCCTCTGTCTCCTCTCTAGCTCCTCTCTCTCCTTTGCCTCCGCTCTATCTGCTCTCTCTCCTCTATCTCCTCTCTATGTCGTCTCTCTCCTCTATATGTCCTCACTCTCCGCGGTCTCCTCTCTATCTCCAATCTCTCTTCTGTATCCACTCAATCTCCTCTCTCTCCTTTCAATATCCTCTCTCTCCCCTCTGTCTCCTCTCTATCTCCTATCGCTCGTATATCTCCTCTCTATTTCCTCTGTCTTCTCTCCATGTCCTCTCTCTCCTCTCTATGTCCTCTCTCTCCTCGGTCTCCTCTCAAGCTCCTCTCTCTCCTCTGTCTCCTATCTATCTTCTATCGCTCCTCTCTCTTTGTTCTCTCTCTCCTCTCTATCTCCAGTCTCTCCTGTGTCTCTTCTCTGTGTCCTCTGTCTCCTCTCTATCTCCTCTGTCTTCTCTCTGTGTCCACTCTCTCCTCTCTATGTCCTCTCCCTCCTATCTTCTCTGTCTCCTTTCTATGTCCTCTCTCTCCTCTGTCTCATCTCTATCTCCTCTCTCTCCTCTCTATGTCGTCTCCCTCCTCTGTCTCCTCTCTATCTCCTCTGTCTTCTGTCTATGTCCACTCTCTCCTCTCTATGACCTCTCTCGCATCGGTCTCCTCTCTAGTTCCTCTCTCTCCTCTGTCGCCTATCTATCTTCTATCGCTCCTCTCTTTCCTCTCTATGTCCTCTCTCTCTGCTCTCTATCTTCTATCTCTCCTCTATCTCCACTCAATCTCCTATCTCTCTTCTCTATCTCCTATCTCTCCTCTGTCTCCTCTCTATGTTCTCTCTCTTCACTGTCTCCTCTCTCTCTCCTATCGCTCTTATCTCTCCTCTCTATGTCCTCTCCCTCCTCAGTCTCCTCTATAACTGCTTTCTCACCTCGGTTTCTTCTCTCTCCTAAGTCTCTTCTCTATCTCGTCTCTCTCCTCTTTATCCTCTCCATCGCCTCTCTCTCTTTCGTCTCCTGTCTACTTCCTCGGTGTGTAGCATTAAACATTCAGTGGTACATGTACTAAAGTCTTTTCACAGACAAAACTGCAAAACCTCCTTGAGTTTGTGAGAATCTCGTAGAAGTGCGGTATTTAGACAGCACAAGAAAACTCACTAAGGGAAATGATGTGTGACCGAAGAAGAGACACTGAGCGAGAGAGACAGAGTCTGAGGCACATCAGCTGGATACATCTCCTCCCTCTTTTTTGCCTCCACTCTATTTTCTCTCTCCCGTCTGTCTCCTCTCTATCTCCTCTGTCTCCTCTCTATGTCCTCTTTCTCCGCTCTATGTCCTGTCTCTCCTCTGTCTCGTGTCTCTCCGCTTTCTGCTTTCTATCTCCTCTGTCTCCTATCTCTCTACTCTATCTCCTCTCTATCTCCTCTCTGGTCATTCTCCTCTCTATGTCCTGTCTCTACTCTGTCTCCCGTCTATCTCCTCTCTCTCCTCTGTCTTCTCTCTAAGTCCAATCTTTCCTCAGTCTCCTCTCTATGTCCTCTCTCTTCTCAGTCTCGTCTATATCTGCTCTCTCTCTCGGTCTCCCCTCTAGCTCCACTCTCTCCTCTGTCTCCTATATATCTTCTATAGCTCCTCTCTCTCCTGTTTATGTCGTCTCTCTCCTCTCTATGTCCTCTCTCTCTCCTCTGTCTCCTCTCTATGTCCTATATCTCCTCTGACTTCTCTCTAGCTCCTTTCTATCCTCTGCCTCCTCTCTATCTGCTCTCTCTCCTCTGTCTCCTCTCTCTGTCATCTCTCTCCTCTCTATATCGTCTGTCTCTTCTATATGTCCTTTCTCTCCTCGGTCTCCTCTCTAGCTCCTCTCTATCCTTTGCCTCCTATCTATCTTCTATCGCTCCGCTCTCTTCTCTCTATGTCCTTTTTCTCCTCTCTATCTCCTATCTCTCCTCTGTCTTTCTCTATGTCCTCTTTGTCCTCTGTCTCCTCTCTATCTCCTCTGCCTCCTCTCTATAACCCCTCTCTACGCTGTCTCCTCTCTATCTCCTCTGTCTTTTCTCTATGTTCACTCTCTCCTCTCTATGTCCTCTCTCTATCTCCTCTGTGTCCTCTCTCTCTCCTCTCTCTCGTCTCTATGTCCTCTCTCCTCTGTCTTCTCTCTCTCTCCTCTGTCTCCTCTCTATGTCTCCTCTCTCCACTGTCTTCTCTCTCCTTTCGATGACCCCTCTCTGCCCTGTCTCTTTCTCTCTCCCTCTGTCTCCCTCTCTATCTCGTCTGTCTGCTCTCTATGTTCACTCTCTCCCTCTCTATGTCCTCTCTCTCTCCTCTCTATCTACTCTGTCTCCTTTCTATGTCCTCTCTCTCCTCTGTCTCCTCTCTATCTCCTCTCTCTCCTTCCTTTTTTCTCTCTCTCCTCTGTCTCCACTCTATCTCCTCTATCTTCTCTCTATGTCTACTCTCTCCTCTCTGTGACGTCTCTCGCATCGGTCTGCTCTCTAGCTCCTCTCTCTCCACTGTCTACTATATATCTTCTATCGCTCCTCTCTCTTCTCTCTATGTTCTCTCTCTCCTCTCTATCTCCTATCTCTCCTCTATCTCTTCTCTATGTCCTCTCTGTCCTCTGTCTCCTCTCTGTCTCCCCTCTATCTTCTCTGTCTTCTCTCAATGTCCACTCTCTCCTTTCTATGTCCTCTCTCTCCTCGGTCTCCTTTCTAGCTCCTCTCTCCCTTCAGTCTCCTATCTTTCTTTTATCGCTCCTCTCTCTGTGCTCTCTCTCCTCTCTATCTCCTATCTCTCCTCTGTCTCCTCTCTATGTTCTCTCTATTCACTGTCTCCTCTCTCTCTCTCTCCTATCGCTCTTAACTCTCCTCTCTCTCCTCTCTATGTCCTCTGTCTCCTTAGTCTCCACTATAACTGCTCTCTCTTCTCGGTCTCCTTTCTAGCTCCTCTCTCTCCACAGTCTCATCTCCATCTCGTCTCTCGCCTCTTTATCCTCTCCATCTCCTCTCTCTCTTCTGTCTCCTGTCTATCTCCCCGGTGTGTAGCACTAAACATTCAGTGGTACTTGTACTAAAGTCTTTCCATAGACAAAACTGCAAGCCCTCCATGAGCTTGTGGGAATCTCGTAGAAGGGCGGTATTTAGACAGCACAAGAAAACTCACTAAGGAGAACAATGTGTGGCCGAAAAAGAGACACTGAGCGAGAGAGACAGAGTTTGAGGCACATCAGCTGGATACATCTCGTCTCTCTTTTTTGTCTCCACTCTATCGTCTCTCTCCCATCTGTCTCCTCTCTATATCTACCTCCTGTCTCTCCTATGTCTGCTCTTTATGTCCCATCTCTCGTCTGCTTCCTCTATATCACTTCTCTCTCCTCGGTCTCCTCTCTAGCTCCTCTCTCTCCTCTCTAAGTAGTCTCTCTCCTCTCTATCTATTATCAGTCCTGTGTCTCCATTTTAGCTCTTTCTCTCTCCTCTGCCTCCTCTCTATCTGCTCTCTCTCTCCTCTGTCTCCTCTCTATGTCCTCTCTCTCCTCTGTCTTTTCTCTATCTCCTCTCTCTATCTCCAATATCCTCTCCCTTTCCTCTCTATCTCCTATTGCTCCTATCTTTCCTCTTTTTTTCCTTTGTCTTCTCTCTATGTCCTCTCTCTCCTCGGTCTCCTATCTAGATCCTCTCTCTCCTCTGTCTCCTATAAATCTTCTGCCGTTCCTATCTCTCCTCTCTATGTAATCTCTCTCCTCTCTATTTCTTATCTCTACTCTGTCTCCTTTCTATGTCCTATCTCTCCTCTGTCTCCTCTCCAGCTCCTCTCTAGCTCCTCTCTTTCGTCTGTCTCCTCTCTACCTCCTCTCCCTCCTCTGCCTCTTCTCTATCTCCTCTCTCTCGACTGTCTCCTCTCTATGTCCTCTTTCTCCTCTGTCTTTTCTCTATGTCATCTCTCTCATTTCTGTGTCCTCTCTCTCCCCTGTCTTCACTGTCTCCCCTCTGTCTCCTCTCTATCTCCAATCGATCCTGTCTCACCTATCTATCTCCTCTGTCTTCTCTCTTTGTACTCTACTTCCTGTCTATGTCCTCTCTCTCCCCGGCCTCCTTTCTAGCTCCTCTCTCTCCTCAGTCTCTTCCTATCTAGTATCTCTCCTCTGTATGCTCTCCATAATCTCTCTCTCTTCCGTCTCCTGTCTATCTCCTCGGTGTGTAGCACTAAACATTCAGTGGTACTAAAGACTTTTCACAGACGAAACCGCAAGCCCTCCTTGAGTTTGTGACTCTCGTAGAACTTCAGTATTTAGACAGCACAAGAAGACTCACCAAGGGAAACGATGTGTGACCGAAGAAGAGACACTGAGCGAGAGAGACAGAGTCTAAGGCACATCAGCTGGATACATCTCTTCTCTTTTTTTTGTCTCCACTCTATCTTCTCTCTGCCGTCTGTCTGCTCTCTATCTCCTCTGTCTCCTCTCTATGTCCTCTTTCTCCGCTCTATGTCCTGTCCCTCCTTTGTCTCCTCTCTATCTCGTCTTTCTCCGCTGTCTCCTCTCTATCTCCACTGTCTCCTCTCTCTCTCCTCTATCTCCTTTCTATCTCCTCTCTCCTCATTCTCCTCTCTATGTCCTGTCTCTACTCTGTCTCCTGTCTATCTCCTCTCTCTCCTCTGTTTTCTCTCTACGTCCAATCTCTCTTCAGTCTCCTTTCTATGTTCTCACTCTCCTCTGTCTCCTTTCTATATCCTCTCTCTCCTCAGTCTCGTCTATATCTGCTCTCTCTCCTCGGTCTCCCCACTAGCTCCACTCTCTCCTCTGTCTCCTATCTATCTTCTATCGCTCCTCTCTCTCCTCTCTATGTTCTCTCTCCCCACTGTCTCCTTTCTATGTCCTCTCTCTCCTCAGTCTCGTTTATATCTCCTCTCTCTCGTCTGTCTCCTCTCTATGTCGCCTCTCTCCCCTGTCTCCTCTGTCTTACCCCTGTCTCCACTCTATCTCCTATCGCTCCTATCTCTCCTATTTATCTCATCTGTCTTCTCTCTTTGTCCTCCCTTTAATTTCTATGTCCTCTCTCTCCCTGTCCTCCTCTCCTATCTCCTATCTGTCTTCCATCGCCCCTCTCTCCCCTCAATATGTCGTCTCTCTCCTCTCTATCTCTTATATCTCCTCTGTCTCCTCTCTATGTCCTATCTCCACTCTGTCTCCGCTCTAGCTCCTCTCTCTCCTCTGCCTCCTCTCTATCTGCTCTCTCTCCTCTGACTCCTATCGATCTTCTATCGCTCCTCTCTCTTCTCTCTTTGTCCTCTCTCTCCTCGCTAACTCTAATCTCTCCTCTGTCTTTTCTCCGTGTCCTCTCTGTCCTCTGTCTCCTCTCTATCTCCGCTGTCTTCTCTCTATGCCCAGTCTCTCCTCTCTATGTCCTCTCTATCTCCTCTGTCTCCTTTCTATTTCTTCTCTTTCCTCTGTCTCCTCCCTATCTCCTCTCTCTCCTCTCTATGTCCTATATCTCCTCTCTGTCTTCTCTCTATGTCCACTCTCTCCTTTCTATGTCCTCTCTCGCTCCTCTCTCTCCTCTGTCGCCTATCTATCTTCTATCGTTCCTCTCTTTCCTCTCTATGTCCTCTCTCTCCTCTCTATCTCCTATCTCTTCTCTGCCTCCTCTCTATGTCCTCTTTCTCCTCTGTCAGCTCTCTATCTCCTCTGTCTTCTCTGTATGTCGACTCTCTCCTCTCTATATCTGCTCTCTCGCCTGGGTCTCCTCTCTAGCTCCTCTCTCTCCTCTGTCTCCTATCTATCTACCATCGCTCCTCTGTCCCCTCCCTATGTCGTCTCTCTCTTCTCTTTTTCCTATCTCTCCTCTGTCTCCTCTCTATGTCCTATCTGCTCTCTCTCCTCTGTCTCCCCTCTATGTCCTCTCTCTCCTCTGTCTTCTCTCTATGTCCTCTCTCTCCCCTGTCTCCACTCTCTCCACTCTGTCTCCTCTCTATCTCCCATCGCTCCTATCGCTCCTATCTCTCCTCTCCATATCCTCTGTCTTCTCTCTATGTCCTCTCTCTCCTCTCTATATCCTCTCTCTCCTCGGTCTCCTCTTTAGCTCTTCTCTATCCTCTGTCTCCTATATATCTTCTATCGTTTCTATCTCTCCTCTCTATGTAATCTCTCTCCTCTGTCTCCTCTCTATGTCGTCTCTCTCCTCTCTATGTCCTCTCTCGCATCGGTCTACTCTCTAGATCCTCTCTCCCCTCTGTCTCCTATCTATCTTCTATCGCTCCTCTCTCTCCTCTCTCTGTGCTCTTGCTCCTCTCTATGTCCTCTCTTTTCACTGGCTCCTCTCTATCTCCTATCGCTCTAATCTCTCTTCTCTCTTCTCTCTATGCCCCCTCTCTCCACAGTCTCATCTATAACTGCTCTCTCTCCTCGGCCGCCTCTCTAGCTCCTCTCTCTCCTCAGTCTCAGCTCTATCTCGTATCTCTCCTCTGTATCCTCTCCATCTCCTCTCTCTCTCTTCCGTCTCCTGTCTATCTCCTCGGTGTGTAGCACTACACATTCAGTGATACTTGTACTAAAGACTTTTCACAGCCAAAATCGCAAGACCTACTTGAGTTTGTGAGAATCTCGTACAAAGGCGGTATTTAGACAGCACAAGAAAACTCACTAAGGGGAACGATGTGTGACCGAAGAAGAGACACTGGGCGAGAGAGACAGATTCTGAGCCACATCAGCTGGATTCATCTCCTCTTTTTTCATTGTCTCCTCTCGAGCTGCACTCACTCGTCTATCTCCTCTCTATCTCCTCTGACTCCACTCTATGTCCCCTCTCTCCTCTCTGTGGCCTCTCTCTCCTCTGTTTCTTCTCTTTCTCCTCTGTCCGCTCTCTATCTCCTCTTTCACCCTTCTATGTCCTCTCTCTCCGCTCTATCTCCTATCTCACAACTCTCTCCTCTCTATGGCCACTCTCTCCTCTGTTTCCTCTCTATCTCCTCTGTTTTCTCTCTATGTCCTCTCTCTCCTATCTATGTCCTCTCACACCTTTGACTCCTCTCTATCTCCCATGGCTCCTCTCTCTGCTCTGTCTCCTGTCTATCTCCTCTTTATGTCCTCTCTCCTCTGTCTAATCCCTATATCCTCTCTCTCCTCTGGCTCCCCTCTATCTCCGCTCCCTCCTCTCTCTCCTCATTCACCGCTCTCTCCTCTGTTACCTCTGTAATTCCTCCCACTCTTCTGTCTTCTCTCTATGTGCTTTCTCTTATCTGTCTCCTCTCTATGTCCTCTCTCTCCTCTGTCTCCTGTCTATCTCCTCTCTCGCCTCTGTCTCCTCTCTTTCTCCACTGTCTTCTCCTTATGTTCACTCTCTCCTCTCTATGTCCTCTCTCTCCTCTCTATCTCCTCTGTCTCCTTTCTTTGTCCTCTCTCTCCTCTGTCTCCTCTCTATCTCATCTGTCTTCTTTCTATGTCCACTCTCTCCTCTCTATGGCCTCTCTGGCATCGGCCTCCTCTCTAGCTCCACTCTTTCCTCTGTCGCCTATCTATCTTCTATCGCTCCTCTCTTTTCTCTCTATGTCCTCTCTCTCCTCTCTTTCTCCTATCTCTCCTCTGTCTCCACTCAATCTCCTATCTCTCCTCTCTATCTCCTATCTCTCCTCTGTCTCCTCTCTATGTCCTATCTCTGCTCTGTCTCCTCTCTATGTCCTCTCTCTCCTCTGTCTCCTCTCTATCCCCTCTGTCTCCTCTCTCTCCTCTCTGTCTCCTCTCTATCTCCTATCGCTCCTATCTCTCCTATCTATCTCCTCTGTTTTCTCTCTTGGTCGTCTCTCTCCTGTTTATGTCCTCTCTCTCCTCGGCCTCCTCTCTAGCTCCTCTTTCTCCTTTGCCTCCTCTCTATCTTCTCTCTCTCCTCGCTTTGTCTACTCTCTCCTCTGTCTCCTCTCTAACTCCTATCTCTCATATCTACCTCCTATCTCTCGTATGTCTCTTCTTTATGTCCCATCTCTCTGTCCTCTGTTTCCTCTCTATCTCCTCTGTCTTCTCTCTATGTCCACTCTCTCCTCTCTACGTCCTCCCTCTCCTCTCTATCTCCTCTGTCTCCTCAGTCTCCCCTATAACTGCTTTCTCTCGTCGGTCTCCTCTCTAGCTCCTCCCTAGCTCCTCTCTCTCCTCTGTCTCCTCTCTATCTCCTCTCCCTCCTCTGCATCTTCTCTATCTCCTCTCTTTCGTCTGTCTCATCTGTATGTCTTCTCTCTCCTCTGCCTTTTCCCTATGTCCTCTCTCTCCTTTCTATGTCCTCTCTCTCCCCCGTCTCTTCTCTCTCCTCTCTGTCTAATCTCTTTTTCCTATCGCTCCTATCTCTCCTATCTAACTCCTCTGTCTTCCCTCTTTGACCTCTCTCTCCTGTCCATGTTCTCTCTCTCCGTGGCGTCCTCTCTAGCTCCTCTCTGTCCTTTACCTCCTTTCTATATCCTCTTTCCCCTCTGTCTCCTCGCTATGTCCTCTCTCTCCTCTGTCTCCTCTCTAACTCCTATCTCTCATATCTGCCTCGTATCTATCGTATGTCTCCTCTTTATATCCCATCTCTCCTCTGCTTCCTCTATATCTACTCTCTCTCCTCTGTATCCTCTCTATGTCCTCTCTCTCCTCAGTCTTCTCTATATCTGCTCTGTCTCCTCGGTTTCCTCTCTAGCTCCTCTCTCTCCTTTGTATCTATCTTCCATCGCTCCTCTCTCTCCTATCTATTTCGTCCCTCTCCTCGCTATCTCCTATCTCTCCTATGTCTTCTCTCTATGTCCTACCTCTCCTCTGTCTCCTTTCTAGCTCCTCTCTCTCCTCTGCCTCCTCTCTATCTGCTCTCTCTCCTCTGTCTCCTCTCTATGTCCTCTCTCTCCTCAGTCTTTTCTCTATGTCCTCTCTCTCCTTTCTATATAGAGAGGATATCTCCTCTCTCTCCTCCCTATATCCTATCGCTCCTATCTCTCCTCTCTTTTTCTCTCCTCTGTCTCCTCTCTATCTTCTATCGATCTCTCTCTTTGTCTTCTCTCTCCTCTCTATCTCCAGTCTCTCCTCTGTCTCTTCTCTGTGTCCTCTTTGTCCTCTGTCTCCTCTCTTTCTCCACTGTCTTCTCTTTATGTTCACTCTCTCCTCTCTATGTCCTTTCTCTCCTCTCTATCTCCTCTGTCTCCTTTCTTTGTCCTCTCTCTCCTCTGTCTCATCTCTATCTCCTCTCTCTCTTCTCTATGTCCTCTCTCTCCTCTCTTTCTCCTCTGTCTTCTCTCTATGCTCACTCTCTCCTCTCTATGCCCTCTCTCTCCTCTCTATGTCCTCTCTCCTCAGTCGCGTCTATATCTCCACTCTCTCGTCTGTCTCCTCTCTATGTCCTCTCACTCCCCTGTCTCCTCTGTCTTACCTCTGTCTCCTCTCTATCTCCTATCGCTCCTATCTCTCCTATCTATCTCCTCTGTCTTCTCTCTTTGTCCTCCCTTTAAAGTCTATGTCCTCTCTCTCCCTGGCCTCCTCTCCTATCTCCTATCTGTCTTCCATCGCCCCTCTCTCTCCTCTCTATGTCGTCTCTCTCCTCTCTATCTCTTATATCTCCTCTGTTTCCTCTCTTTGTCCTATCTCCACTCTGTCTCCGCTCTAGCTCCTCTCTCTCCTCTGTCGCCTATCTATCTTCTATCGCTCCTCTCTTTCTTCTCCATGTCCTCTCTCTCCTCTCTATCTCCTATCTCTTCTCTGTCTCCTTTCTATGTCCTCTCTCTCCTCTGTCTCCTCTCTATCTCCTCTGTCTCCTTCCTATGTCCTCTCTCTCCTCTCTATATCCTCTCTCTCCTCTCCATGACCTCTCCCTCCTCTTCCTCCTCTCTCTCCTCTCTATCTCCTCTTTCTCCTCCCTATGTCATCTCTCTCCTCTGTCTTCTCTCTATGTCCTCTCTCTCCCCTCTCTCCCCTCTGTCTCCTCTCTATCACCTATCGCTCCTATTTCTCTTCTCTCTCCTCTCTATGCCCCCTCTCTCCACAGTCTCCTCTATAACCTCTAGCTCCTCTGGGTGTAGCACTAAATATTCAGTGGTACTTGTATTAAATACTTTTCACAGCCAAAACCACAAGCCCTACTTGAGTTTCTGACAATCTCGTAGAAGGGCGGTATTAAGACAGCAAAAGGAAACTCACTAAGGGGAACGACCGATGAAGAGAAACTGAGCGAGAGAGACAGAGTCTGAGGCACATCAGCTGGATATATCTCCTCTCTCTTTTTTGTCTCCACTCTATCTTCTCTCTCCCGTCTGTCTCCTCTGTCTCATCTCTATGTCCTCTCTCTCATGAGTCTCATCTCTATCTCGTCTCTCTCCTCTGTATCCTCTCCATCTCCTCTCTCTCTTCCGTCTCCTGTCTATCTCCTCGGTGTGTAGCACTACACATTCAGTGATACTTGTACTAAAGACTTTTCACAGCCAAGACCGCAAGACCTACTTGAGTTTGTGAGAATCTCGTAGAAGTGTGGTATTTAGACAGCACAAGAAAACTCACTAAGGGGAACGATGTGTGACCGAAGAAGAGACACTGGGCGAGAGAGACAGATTCTGAGCCATATCAGCTGGATACATCTCCTCTCACTTCATTGTCTCCTCTCCAGCTTCACTCTCTCGTCTCTCTCCTCTCTATCTCCTCTGACTCCACTCTATGTCCCCTCTCTCCTCTTTGTCTCCTCTCTATCTCCTATCTCACAACTCTCTCCTCTCTATGTGCTCTCTCTTATCTGTCTCCACTCTATGTCCTCTCTCCTCTCTATGGCCACTCTCTCCTCTGTTTCCTCTCTATCTCCTCTGTTTTCTCTCTATGTCCTCTCTCTCCTATCTAAGTCCTCTCACACATTTGTCTCCTCTCTATCTCCCATGGCTCCTCTCTCTGCTCTGTCTCCTGTCTATCTCCTCTTTATGTCCTCTCTCCCCTCTGTCACCTCCCTATATCCTCTCTCTCCTCTGTCTCCCTTCTATCTCCGCTCCCTCCTCTCTCTCCTCTTTCACCGCTCTCTCCTCTGTTACCACTGTAATTCCTCTCACTCTTCTGTCTCCTCTCTATGTCCTCTCTCTCCTCTGTCTCCACTCTATCTCCTATCGCACATCTCTCTCCTCTGTCTCCTCTCTATATGCTTTCTCTTATCTGTCTCCTCTCTATGTCCTCTCTCTCCTCTGTCTCCTGTCTATCTCCTCTGTCTTCTCTCTATGTCCACTCTCTCCTCTCTATGGCCTCTCTCGCATCGGCCTCCTCTCTAGCTCCTCTCTCTCCTTTGCCTCCTCTCTTTCTTCTCTCTCTTCTCTGTTCCTCGCTTTGTCTTCTCTCTCCTCTGTCTCCTCTCTAACTCCTATCTCTCATATCTGCCTCCTATCTCTCCTATGTCTCTTCTTTATGTCCCATCTTTCCCCTGCTTCCTCTATATCTCCTCTGTCTCCTCTCTATGTCCTCTCTCTCCTCAGTCTTCTCTATATCTGCTCCCTCTCCTCGGTCTTCTCTCTATCTCCTCTCTCTCCTCTGTCTCCTATCTATCTTCCATCGCTCCTTTCTCTCCTCTCTATGTCGTATCTCTCCTCTCTATCTTCTATCTCTCTACTGTCTCCTTTCTAGCTCTTTCTCTCTTCCTGCCTCCTCTCTAACTGCTCTCTCTCCTCTGTCTCCTCTATCGCCTATCTATCTTCCATCGCTCCTCTCTCTCCTCCCTATGTCGTCTCTCTCCTCTCTATCTCATCTCTATATCCTATCTCTCCTCTGTCTCCTCTCTATGTCCTATCTGCTCTCTGTCCTCTGTCTCCTCTCTATGTCCTATCTCCTCTGTCTTCTCTCTATGTCCTCTCTCTCCCAAGTCTCCACTCTCTCCCCTCTGTCTCCTCTCTATCTCCTATCGCTCCTATCTCTCCTCTCTATCTCCTCTGTCTTCTCTCTATGTCCTCTCTGTCCTCTATATGTCCTCTCTCTCCTCGGTCTCCTCTCTAGCTCCTCTCTCTCCTCTGTCTCCTATCTATCTTCTATCGCTCCTCTCTCTTCTCTCTATGTCCTCTCTCTCTCCTATCTCTCCTCAGTCTCTTCTCTATGTCCTCTCTCCCCTCTGTCGCCTCTCTATCTCCCATCGCTCCTATCTCTCCTCTCTATCTCCTCTGTCTTTAGTGATACTTGTACTAAAGACTTTTCACAGCCAAAACCGCAAGACCTATTTGAGTTTGTGAGAATCTCGTAGAAGGGCGGTATTTAGACAGCACAAGAAAGCTCACAAAGGGGAACGATGTGTGGCCGAAGAAGAGACACTGGGCGAGAGAGACAGATTCTGAGCCACATCAGCTGGATACATCTCCTCTCTCTTCATTGTCTCCTCTCGAGCTTCACTCTCTCGTCTGTCTCCTCTCTATCTCCTCTGTCTCCTCTCTCTCCTCTCTATCTCCTATCGCTCCTATCTCCTATATATCTTCTTTCGTTCCTATCTCTCCTCTCTAACTCTTATCTCTCCTCTGTCTCCTCTCTTTGTCCTATCTCTCCTCTGTCTCCTCTCTACTTCCTTTCTCTCGTCTGCCTCCGCTCTATCTGCTCTCTCTCCTCTGTCTCCTCTCTATATCGTCTCTCTCCTCTATATGTCCTCTCCCTCCTCGGTCTCCTCTCTAGCTCCTCTCTCTCCTCTATCTCCTATCTATCTTCAATCGCTCCTCTCTCCTCTCTCTATGTCCACTATCTCCTCTCTATGTCCCCTCTCTCCGCGGTCTCCTCTCTATCTCCTCTGTCTCCTTTCTATGTCCTCTCTCTTCTCTCTATATCCTCTCTCTCCTCTCCATGACCTCTCCCTCCTCTCTCTCCTCTCTATCTCCTCTTTCTCCTCCCTATGTCCTCTCTCTCCTCTGTCTTCTCTCTATGTCCTTTCCCCCCCCTGTCTCCACTCTCTCCCTTCTGTCTCCTCTCTATCACCTATCGCTCCTATCTCTCTTCTCTCTTCTCTCTATGCCCCCTCTCTCCACAGTCTCCTCTATAACTGCTCTCTCTCCTCAGTCTCCTCTATAACTGCTCTCTCTCCTCAGTCTCCTTTATAACTGCTCTCTCTCCTCGGTCTCCTCTCTAGCTCCTCTCTCTCCTCAGTCTTATCTCTATCTCGTCTCTCTCCTCTGTATCCTCTCCATCTCCTCTCTCTCTTCCGTGTTCTGTCTAGCTCCTCTGGGTTGTAGCACTAAACATTCAGTGGTACTTGTATTAAAGACTGTTCACAGCCAAAACCACAAGCCCTACTTGAGTTTCTGACGGGCGGTATTAAGACAGCAAAAGGAAACTCACTAAACGGAACGATGTGTGACCGAAGAAGAGAAACTGAACGAGAGAGACAGCGTCTGAGAGATACTTGTACTAAAGACTTTTCGCAGCCAAAACCGCAAGACCTACTTGAGTTTGTGAGAATCTCGTAGAAGGGCGGTATTTAGACAGCACAAGAAAACTCACTAAAGGGAACGATGTGTGACCGAAGAAGAGACACTGGGCGAGAGAGACAGATTCTGAGCCACATCAGCTGGATACATCTCCTCTCTCTTCATTGTCTCCTCTCGAGCTTCACTCTCTCGTCTGTCTCCTCTCTATCTCCTCTGTCTCCTCTCTCTCCTCTCTGTCTCCTCTCTATCTCCTATGCCTCCTATCTCTCCTATCTATCTCCTCTGTCTTCTCTCTTTGTCCTCCCTTTCCTGTCTATGTCCTCTCTCTCCCTGGCCTCCTCTCTACGCCTCTCTCTCCTCTGTCTCCTACATATCTTCCATCGCTCCTCTCTCTCCTCTCTATGTCGTCTCTCTCCTCTCTATCTCCTATCTCTTCTCTGTATCCTCTCCATGTCCTATCTGTTGTCTGTCTCCTTTCTAGCTCCTCTTTCTTCTCTGCCTCCACTCTATCTGCTCTCTCTCCTATGTCTCCTCTCTATGTCCTCTCTATCCTCTGTCTGTTCTCTATGTCCTCTCTCTCCTTTCTATATCCTCTCTCTCCCCTCTGTCTCCTCTCTATCTCTTATCGCTCCTATCTCTCCTCTCTATTTCATCTGTCTTCCCTCTATGTATTCTCTCTCCTCTCTATGTCCTCTCTCTCCTCGGTCTCCTCTCTAGCTCCTGTCTCTCCTCTGTCTCCTATATATCTTTTGCCGCTCCTATCTCTCCTCTCTATGTAATCTCTCTCCTCCCTATCTCTTATTTCTCCTCTGTCTCCTCTCTATGTCCTATCTCTCCTTTGTCTCCGCTCTACCTCCTCTCTCTCCTCTGCCTCCTATCTATCCGCTCTCTCTCCTCTGTCTCTTATCGATCTTCTATCGCTCTTCTCTCTTCTCTCTTTGTCCTCTCTCCTCTCTATTTCTTATCTCTCCTTTGTCTTTTCTCAGTGTCCCCTCTGTCCTCTGTTTCCTCTCAATCTCCTCTGTCTTCTCTCTATGTCCACTCTCTCCTCTCTATGTCCTCTCTTTCTTTTCTATCTCCTCTGTCTCCTCAGTCTCCCCAATAACTGCTTTCTCTCGTCGGTCTCCTCTCTAGCTTCTCTCCCTCCTCTGTCACTTCTCTATCTCCTCTCTTTCGTCTGTCTCCTCACTCCTCTCTGTCTCCTCTCTATTTCCTGGCGCTCCTATCTCTCCTATCTATCTCCTCTGTCTTTTCTCTTTGTCCTCTCTCTCCTGTCTATGTTCTCTCTCTCCATGGCCTCCTCTCTAGCTCCTCTCTGTCCTTTACCTCCTTTCTATCTCCTCTCTCTCCTCTGTATCTTCTCTATGTCCTCTCTCTCCTCAGTCTTCTCTATATCTGCTCTCTCTCCTCGGTTTCCTCTCTAGCTCCTCTCTCTCCTCTGTATCTATCTTCCACCGCTCCTCTCTCTCCTCTCTATCTCATCCCTCTCCTCTGTATCTCCTATCTCTCTTCTGTCTCCTTTCTAGCTCCTCTCTCTGCTCTGTTTCCTTTCTAGCTATTCTCTCTCCTCTGCCTCCACTCTATCTGCTCTCTCTCCTCTGTCTCCTCTCTATGTCCTCTCTCTCCTCTGTCTTTTCTATTTGTCCTCTCTCTCCTTTCTATATAGAGAGGATATCTCCTCTCTCTCCTCCCTATCTCATATCGCTCTTACCTCTCCTCTCTTTTTCGTCTGTCTTCTCTATATGTCCTCTCTATCTCCTCGCACTCCTCGCTATGTCCTCTCTCTCCTCTGTCTCCTCTCTTTCTCCTCTGTCTTCTCTCTATGTTCACTCTCTCCTCTCTATGTCCTCTCTCTCCTCTCTATCTCCTTTCTATGTCCTCTTTCTCCTCTGTCTCTTCTCTATCTCCTCTCTCTCCTCTCTATGTCCTCTCTCTCCACTGTCTCCTCTCTTTCTCCTCTGTCTTCTCTCTATGTTCACTCTCTCCTCTCTATGTCCTCTCTCTTCTCTCTATCTCCGCTGTCTCCTTTCTATGTCCACTCTCTCCTCGGGCTCCTCTCTAGCTCCCCTCTCTCCTTTATCTCCTATCTATCTTCTATCGCTCCTCTCTCTTCTCTCTATGTCCTCACTCTCCTCTCTATCTACTATCTCTCCTCTGTCTCTTCTCTATGTCCTCTCCCTCCTCTGTCTCCTCTATATTTTCTCTGTCTTCTCTCTATGTCCACTATCTCCTCTCTATGTCCTCTCTCTCCACGGTCTCCTCTCTATCTCCTCTGTCTCCTTTCTATGTCCTCTCTCTCCTCTCTATCTCCTCTCTCTCCTCTCCATGACCTATCCCACCTCTCTATCTCCTCTTTCTCCTCCCTATGTCCTCTCTCTCCTCTGTCTTCTCTCTATGTCCTCTCTCTCCCCTGTCTCCACTCTCTCCCCTCTGTCTCCTCTCTATCACCTATCACTCCTATCTCTCCTCTCTATCTCCTCTGTCTTCTCTCTATGTCCTCTCTCTCCTCTCTATGTCCTCTCTCTCCTCGGTCTCCTCTCTAGCTCTTCTCTCTCCTCTGTCTCCTATATATCTTCTATCTCTCCTCTCTATGTAAAATCTCTCTCCTCTCCATCTCTTATCTCTCCTCTGTCTCCTCTCTATGTCGTCTCTCTCCCCTCTATATCCTCTCTCTCCTCGGTCTACTCTCTAGCTCCTCTCTCCCCTCTGTCTCCTATCTATCTTCTATCGCTCCTCTCTCTGTGCTCTCGCTCCTCTCTATGTCCTCTCTTTCCACTGGCTCCTCTCTATCTCCTATCGCTCTAATCTCTCTTTTCTCTCCGCTCTATGCCCCCTCTCTCCACAGTCTCCTCTATAACTGCTCTCTCTCCTCGGCCGCCTCTCTAGCTCCTTTCTCTCCTCAGTCTCATCTCTATCTCGTATCTCTCCTCTGTATGCTCTCCATAATCTGTCTCTCTTCCGTCTCCTGTATATCTCCTCGGTGTGTAGCACTAAACATTCAGTGGTACTAAAGACTTTTCACAGACAAAACCGCAAGCCCTCCTTGAGTTTGTGAGAATCTCGTAGAACTGCGGTATTTAGACAGCACAAGAAGACTCACTAAGGGAAACGATGTGTGACCGAAGAAGAGATATTGAGCGGGAGAGACAGAGTCTGAGGCACATCTCCTCTCTCTTTTTTGTCTCCACTCTATCTTCTCTCTCCCGTCTGTCTCCTCTCTATCTCCTCTGTCTCCTCTCTATGTCCTCTTTCTTCGCTCTATGTCCTGTCTCTCCTCTGTCTCCTCTCTAACTCCTCTGTCTCCTCTCTCTCTCCCTCTATCTCCTTTCTATCTCCCTCTCTGCTCATTCTCCCTCTCTATGTCCTGTCTATACTCTGTCTCCTGTCTATCTCCTCTCTCTCCTCTGTTTTCTCTCTAAGTCCAATCTCTCCTCAGTCTCCTCTCTATGTCCTCACTCTCCTCTGTCTCCTTTTTACGTCCTCTCTCTCCTCAGTCTCGTCTATATCTGCTCTCTCTCCTCGGTCTCCCCACTAGCTCCACTCTCTCCTCTGTCTCCTATCTATCTTCTATCGCTCCTCTCTCTCCTCTCTATGTCCTCTCTCTCCTCTGTCTCCTTTCTATGTCCTCTCTCTCCTCAGTCTCGTCTATATCTCCTCTCTCTCGACTGTCTCCTCTCTATGTCCTCTCACTCCCCTGTCTCCTCTGTCTTACCTCTGTCTCCTCTCTATCTCCTATCTCTCCTCAGTCTGTTCTCTATGTCCTCTCTCACCTCTGTCTCCTCTCTATCTGCTCTGTCTTCTCTCTATGTCCACTATCTCCTCTCTATGTCCTCTCTCTCCGCGGTCTCCTCTCTATCTGCTCTCTCTCCTCTGACTCCTATCGATCTTCTATCGCTCCTCTCTCTTCTCTCTTTGTCCTCTCTCTACTCGCTATCTCTTATCTCTCATCTGTCTTTTCTCTGTGTCCTCTATGTCCTCTGTCTCCTCTCTATCTCCTCTGTCTTCTCTCTATCTCGTCTCTGACCTCTCTATGTCCTCTCTCTCCTCGGACTCCTCTCTAGCTCCCCTCTCTCCTCTGTCTCCTGTATATCTTCTATCGTTCCTATCTCTCCTCTCTATGTAATCTCTCTCCTCTCTATCTCTTATCGCTCCTCTGTCTCCTCTCTATGTCCTATCTCTCCTCTGTCTCCTCTCTAGCTCCTCTCTCTCCTTTGCTTCCGCTCTATCTGCTCTCTCTCCTCTGTCTCCTCTCTATGTCGTCTCTCTCCTCTATATGTCCTCACTTTCCGCGGTCTCCTCTCTAGCTCCTGTCTCTCCTCTGTCTCCTATCTATCTTCTATCGCTCCTCTTTCTTCTCTCTATGTCCACTCTCGCCTCTCTATCTCCTATCTCTCCTCTGTCTCTTCTCTGTGTCCTCTCTCTCCTCTGTCTCCTCTCTATCTCCTCTGTCTTCTCTCTATGTCCACTATCTCCTCTCTATGTCCTCTCTCTCCACGGTCTCCTTTCTATCTCCTCTGTCTTCTTTCTATGCCCTCTTTCTCCTCTCTATCTCCTCTCTCTCCTCTCCATGACCTCTCCCTCCTCTCTCTCCTCTCTATCTCCCTTTCTCCTCTCTATATCCTCTCTCTCCTCTGTCTTCTCTCTATGTCCTCTCTCTCCCCTGTCTCCACTTTCCCCCCTCTGTCTCCACTCTATCTCCTATCGCTCCTATCTCTCCTCTCTATCTCCTCTGTCTTCTCTCTATGTCCTCTGTCTCCTCTTTATGTCCTCTCTCTCTTCTCGGTCTCCTCTCTAGCTCTTCTCTCTCCTCTGTCTCCTATATATCTTCTTTAGTGCCTATCTTTCCTCTCTATGTAATCTCTCTCCTCTCTATCTCTTATCTCTCCTCTGTCTCCTCTCTATGTCGTCTCTCTCCTATCTCCTACCTCGCATCGGTCTACTCTCTAGCTCTTCTCTCCCCTCTGTCTCCTATCTATCTTCTATCGCTCCTCTCTCTACTCTCTCTGTGCTCTCTCTCCTCTCTATGTCCTATCTCTCATCTGTCTCCTCTCTAGCTCCTCTCTCTCCTTTGCCTCCGCTCTATCTGCTCTCTCTCCTCTGTCTCCTCTCTATGTCGTCTCTCTCCTCTATATGTCCTCACTCTCCGCGGTCTCCTCTCTATCTCCAATCTCTCTTCTGTATCCACTCAATCTCCTCTCTCTCCTTTCAATATCCTCTCTCTCCCCTCTGTCTCCTCTCTATCTCCTATCGCTCCTATATCTCCTCTCTATTTCCTCTGTCATCTCTCTATGTCCTCTCTCTCCTCTCTATGTCCTCTCTCTCCTCGGTCTCCTCTCAAGCTCCTCTCTCTCCTCTTTCTCCTATCTATCTTCTATCGCTCATCTCTCTTTGTTCTCTCTCCAGTCTCTCCTGTGTCTCTTCTCTGTGTCCTCTCTGTCCTCTGTCTCCTCTCTATCTCCTCTGTCTTCTCTCTATGTTCACTCTCTCCTCTCTATGTCCTCTCTCTTCTCTCTATCTCCTCTGTCTCCTTTCTATGTCTACTCTCTCCTCGGTCTCCTCTCTAGCTCCTCTCTCTCTTCTATCTCCTATCTATCTTCTATCGCTCCTCTCTCTTCTCTCTATGTCCTCTCTCTCCTCTCTATCTACTATCTCTCCTCTGTCTCTTCTCTATGTCCCTTCTCTCCTCTGTCTTCTCTATATCTTCTCTGTCTTCTCTCTATGTCCACTATTTCCTCTCTATGTCCTCTCTCTCCACGGTCTCCTCTCTATCTACTCTGTCTCCTTTCTATGTCCTCTCTCTCCTCTCTATCTGTTCTCTCTCCTCTCCATGACCTCTCCCTCCTCTCTATCTCCTCTTTCTCCTCCCTATGTCCTCTCTCTCCTCTGTCTTCTCCCTATGTCCTCTCTCTCCCCTGTCTCCACTCTCTCCCCTCTGTCTCCTCTCTATCACCTATCGCTCCTATCTCTCCTCCCTATCTCCTCTCTCTTCTCTCTATGTCCTCTCTCTCCTCTCTATGTCCTCTCTCTCCTCGGTCTCCTCTCTAGCTCTTCTCTCTCCTCTGTCTCCTATATATCTTCTATCTCTCCTCTCTATGTAAAATCTCTCTCCTCTCTATCTCTTATCTCTCCTCTGTCTCCTCTCTATGTCGTCTCTCTCCTCTCTATATCCTCTCTCTCCTCGGTCTACTCTCTAGCTCCTCTCTCCCCTCTGTCTCCTATCTATCTTCTATCGCTCCTCTCTCTGTGCTCTCGCTCCTCTCTATGTCCTCTCTTTCCACTGGCACCTCTCTATCTCCTTTGTCTCCTTTCTATGTCCTCTCTCTCCTCTCTACCTCCTCTCTCTCCTCTCCATGACCTCTCCCTCCTCTCTCTCCTCTCTATCTCCTCTTTCTCCTCCCTATGTCCTCTCTCTCCTCTGTCTTCTCTCTCCCCTGTCTCCACTCTCTCCCCTCTGTCTTCTCTCTATCACCTATCACTCCTATCTCTCCTCTCTATCTCCTCTATCTTCTCTCTATGTCCTCTCTATCCTCTCTATGTCCTCTCTCTCCTCGGTCTACTCTCTAGCTCCTCTCTCCCCTCTGTCTCCTCTCTATCTTCTATCGCTCCTCTCTCTGTGCTCTCGCTCCTCTCTATGTCCTCTCTTTCCACTGGCTCCTCTCTATCTCCTATCGCTCTAATCTCTCTTTTCTCTCCGCTCTATGCCCCCTCTCTCCCCAGTCTCCACTATAACTGCTCTCTCTCCTCGGCCGCCTCTCTAGCTCCTTTCTCTCCTCAGTCTCATCTCTATCTCGTATCACTCCTCTGTATGCTCTCCATAATCTGTCTCTCTTCCGTCTCCTGTATATCTCCTCGGTGTGTAGCACTAAACATTCAGTGGTACTAAAGACTTTTCACAGACAAAACCGCAAGCCCTCCTTGAGTTTGTGAGAATCTCGTAGAACTGCGGTATTTAGACAGCACAAGAAGACTCACTAAGGGAAACGATGTGTGACCGAAGAAGAGATACTGAGCGGGAGAGACAGAGTCTGAGGCACATCTCCTCTCTATTTTTGGTCTCCACTCTATCTTCTCTCTCCCGTCTGTCTCCTCTCTATCTCCTCTGTCTCCTCTCTATGTCCTCTTTCTTCGCTCTATGTCCTGTCTCTCCTCTGTCTCCTCTCTAACTCCTCTGTCTCCTCTCTCTCTCCTCTATCTCCTTTCTATCTCCTCTCTGCTCATTCTCCTCTCTATGTCCTGTCTATACTCTATCTCGTGTCTATCTCCTCTCTCTCCTCTGTTTTCTCTCTAAGTCCAATCTCTCCTCAGTCTCCTCTCTATGTCCTCACTCTCCTCTGTCTCTTTTTTACGTCCTCTCTCTCCTCAGTCTCGTCTTTATCTGCTCTCTCTCCTCGGTCTCCCCACTATCACCACTCTCTCCTCTGTCTCCTATCTATCTTCTATCGCTCCTCTCTCTCCTCTCTATGTCCTCTCTCTCCTCTGTCTCCTTTCTATGTCCTCTCTCTCCTCAGTCTCGTTAATATCTCCTCTCTCTCGTCTGTCTCCTCTCTATGTCCTCTCACTCCCCTGTCTCCTCTGTCTTACCTATGTCTCCTCTCTATCTCCTATCGCTCCTATCTCTCCTATCTATCTCCTCTGTCTTCTCTCTTTGTCCTCCCTTTAATGTCTATGTCCTCTTTCTCCCTGGCTTCCTCTCCTATCTCCAATCTATCTTCCATCGCCCCTCTCTCTCCTCTCTATGTCGTCTCTCTCCTCTCTATCTCTTATATCTCCTTTGTCTCCTCTTTTTGTCCTATCTCTACTCTGTCTCCGCTCTAGCTCCTCTCTCTCCTCTGTCTCCTATATATCTTCTATCGATCCTATCTCTCCTCTTTATCTCTTATCTCTCCTCTGTCTCCTCTCTATGTCCTATCTCTCCTCTGTCTCCTCTCTAGTTCCTCTCTCTCCTCTGCCTCCGCTCTATCTGCCCTCTTTCCTCTGTCTCCTCTCTATGTCGTCTCTCTTCTCTCTATGTCCTCTCTCTTCTCTCTATCTCCAATCTCTCCTCAGTTTGTTCTCTATGTCCTCTCTCTCCTCTGTCTCCTCTCAAGCTTCTCTCTCTCCTCTGTCACCTATCTATCTTCTATCGCTCCTCGCTCTTTGTTCTCTCTCTCCTCTCTATCTCCAGTCTCTCCTGTGTCTCTTCTCTGTGTCCTCTCTGTCCTCTGTCTCCTCTCTATCTCCTCTGTCTTCTCTCTGTGTCCACTCTCTCCTCTCTATGTCCTCTCCCTCCTAGCTATCTTCTCTGTCTTCTTTCTATGTCCTCTCTCTCCTCTGTCTCATCTCTATCTCCTCTCTCTCCTCTCTATGTCGTCTCCCTCCTCTGTCTCCTCTCTATCTCCTCTGTCTTCTGTCTATGTCCACTCTCTCCTCTCTATGACCTCTCTCGCATCGGTCTCCTCTCTAGTTCCTCTCTCTCCTCTGTCGCCTATCTATCTTCTATCGCTCCTCTCTTTCCTCTCTATGTCCTCTCTCTCTGCTCTCTATCTCCTATCTCTCCTCTATCTCCACTCAATCTCCTATCTCTCTTCTCTATCTCCTATCTCTCCTCTGTCTCCTCTCTATGTTCTCTCTCTTCACTGTCTCCTCTCTCTCTCCTATCGCTCTTATCTCTCCTCTCTCTCCTCTCTATTTCCTCGCCCTCCTCAGTCTCCTCTATAACTGCCTTCTCACCTCGGTCTCTTCTCTCTCCTAAGTCTCTTCTCTATCTCGCCTCTCTCCTCTTTATCCTCTCCATCGACTCTCTCTCTTTCGTCTCCTGTCTACTTCCTCGGTGTGTAGCATTAAACATTAAACATTAAACTTGTACTAAAGTCTTTTCACAGACAAAACTGCAAGCCCTTTTTGAGTTTGTGAGAATCTCGTAGAAGTGCGTTATTTAGACAGCACAAGAAAACTCACTAAGGGAAATGATGTGTGACCGAAGAAGAGACACTGAGCGAGAGAGACAGAGTCTGAGGCACATCAGCTGGATACATCTCCTCTCTCTTTTTTGTCTCCACTCTATTTTCTCTCTCCCGTCTGTCTCCTCTCTATCTCCTCTGTCTCCTCTCTATGTACTCTTTCTCCGCTCTATGTCCTGTCTCTCCTCTGTCTCGTCTCTCTCCGCTTTCTGCTTTCTATCTCCTCTGTCTCCTATCTCTCTACTCTATCTCCTCTCTATCTCCTGTCTGGTCATTCTCCTCTCTATGTCCTGTCTCTACTCTGTCTCCCGTCTATCTGCTCTCTCTCCTCTGTCTTCTCTCTAAGTCCAATCTCTCCTCAGTCTCCTCTCTATGTCCTCTCTCTTCTCAGTCTCGTCTATGTCTGCTCTCTCTCTCGGTCTCCCCTCTAGCTTCACTCTCTCCTCTGTCTCCTATATATCTTCTATAGCTCCTCTCTCTCCTCTTTATGTCGTCTCTCTCCTCTCTATGTCCTCTCTCTCTCCTCTGTCTCCTCTCTATGTCCTATATCTCCTCTGACTTCTCTCTAGCTCCTTTCTATCCTCTGCCTCCTCTCTATCTGCTCTCTCTCCTCTGTCTCCTCTCTCTGTCATCTCTCTCCTCTCTATATCGTCTGTCTCTTCTATATGTCCTCTCTCTCCTCGGTCTCCTCTCTATCTCCTCTGTCTGCCCTCTATGTCTTCTCTCTCTTCTGTCTCCTGTCTATCTCCTCGGTGTGTAGCACTAAACATTCAGTGGTACTTGTACTAAAGTCTTTTCACAGACAAAACTGCAAGCCCTCCTTGAGTTTGTAAGAATCTCGTAGAAGGGCGGTACTTAGACAGCAAAAGAAAACTCACTAAGGGGAACGATGTGTGACCGAAGAAGAGACACTGAGCGAGAGAGATAGATTCTGAGGCACATCAGCTGGATACATCTCCTCTCTTTTCTTTGTCTCCTCTCGATCTGCTCTCTCTCCTCTGTCTCCTCTCTATGTCTCCTCTCTCCACTGTCTTCTCTCTCCTTTCGATGACCCCTCTCTGCCCTGTCTCTTCTCTCTCCCCTCTGTCTCCTCTCTATCTCGTCTGTCTGCTCTCTATGTTCACTCTCTCCTCTCTATGTCCTCTCTCTCTCCTCCCTATCTACTCTGTCTCCTTTCTATGTCCTCTCTCTCCTCTGTCTCCTCTCTATCTCCTCTCTCTCCTTCCTTTTTTCTCTCTCTCCTCTGTATCCTCTCTATCTCCTCTATCTTCTCTCTATGTCCACTCTCCTCGCTCTGTGACGTCTCTCTCAGCGGTCTGCTCTCTAGCTCCTCTCTCTCCACTGTCTACTATATATCTTCTATCGCTCCTCTCTCTTCTCTCTATGTTCTCTCTCTCCTCTCTATCTCCTATCTCTCCTCTATCTCTTCTCTATGTCCTCTCTGTCCTCTGTCTCCTCTCTGTCTCCTCTCTATCTCCTCTGTCTTCTCTCAATGTCCACTCTCTCCTTTCTATGTCCTCTCTCTCCTCGGTCTCCTTTCTAGCTCCTCTCTCCCTTCTGTCTCCCATCTTTCTTTTATCGCTCCTCTCTCTGTGCTCTCTCTCCTCTCTATCTCCTATCTCTCCTCTGTCTCCTCTCTATGTTCTCTCTATTTACTGCCTCCTCTCTCTCTCTCTCCTATCGCTCTTATCTCTCCTCTCTCTCCTCTCTATGTCCTCTGTCTCCTTAGTCTCCACTATAACTGCTCTCTCTTCTCGGTCTCCTTTCTAGCTCCTCTCTCTCCACAGTCTCATCTCCATCTCGTCTCTCGCCTCTTTATCCTCTCCATCTCCTCTCTCTCTTCTGTCTCCTGTCTATCTCCCCGGTGTGTAGCACTAAACATTCAGTGGTACTTGTACTAAAGTCTTTCCACAGACAAAACTGCAAGCCCTCCATGAGCTTGTGGGAATCTCGTAGAAGGGCGGTATTTAGACAGCACAAGAAAACTCACTAAGGGGAACAATGTGTGGCCGAAAAAGAGACACTGAGCGAGAGAGACAGAGTTTGAGGCACATCAGCTGGATACATCTCGTCTCTCTTTTTTGTCTCCACTCTATCTTCTCTCTCCCATCTGTCTCCTCTCTATGTCCTCTTTCTCCGCGCTATATCCTGTCCCTCCTCGGTCTCCTCTCTATCTTGTGTCTCTCCGCTGTCTCCTCTCTATCTCCTCTCTCTCTCCTCTACCTCCTCTCTATCTCCTCTCTGCTCATTCTCCTCTCTATGTCCTGTCTCTACTCTGTCTCCTGTCTATCTCCTCTCTCTCCTCTTTCTTCTTTCTAAGTCCAATCTCTCCTCAGTCTCCAATCAATGTCTTCACTCTCCTCTGTCTCCTTTCTATGTCCTCTCTCTCCTCAGTCTCGTCTATATCTGCTCTCTCTCTCCTATGTTTTCTCTATGTGTCCTCTCTCTTCTCTGTCTGTTCTCTATGTCCTCTCTCTTCTTTCTATATCCTCTATCTCCCCTGTCTATTCTCTCCCACCTCTGTCTCCTCTCTATCTCCTATCGCTCCTATCTCTCCTCTCTTTTTCCTCTGTCTTCTCTCTATGTCCTCCCAATACTCTCTATGTCCTCTCTCTCCTCGGTCTCCTCTCTAGATCCTCTCTCTCCTCTGTCTCGTCTCTAACTCCTATCTCTCATATCTACCTCCTGTCTCTCCTATGTCTGCTCTTTATGTCCCATCTCTCGTCTGCTTCCTCTATATCACCTCTCTCTCCTCTGTCTCCTCTCTATGTCCTCTCTCTCCTCAGTCTTCTCTATATCTGCTCTCTCTCCTCGGTCTCCTCTCTAGCTCCTCTCTCTCTCCTCTCTCTCCTCTCTAAGTCGTCTCTCTCCTCTCTATCTATTATCAGTCCTCTGTCTCCTTTTTAGCTCTTTCTCTCTCCTCTGCCTCCTCTCTATCTGCTCTCTCTCTCCTCTGTCTCCTCTCTATGTCCTCTCTCTCCTCTGTCTTTTCTCTATCTCCTCTCTCTCCCTCCAATATCCTCTCTCTCTCCTCTCTATCTCCTATCGCTCCTATCTTTCCTCTTTTTTTCCTCTGTCTTCTCTCTATGTCCTCTCTCTACTCTCTATGTCCTCTCTCTCCTCGGTCTCCTATCTAGATCCTCTCTCTCCTCTGTCTCCTATAAATCTTCTGCCGTTCCTATCTCTCCTCTCTATGTAATCTCTCTCCTCTCTATTTCTTATCTCTCCTCTGTCTCCTTTCTATGTCCTATCTCTCCTCTGTCTCCTCTCCAGCTCCTCTCTAGCTCCTCTCTTTCGTCTGTCTCCTCTCTACCTCCTCTCCCTCCTCTGCCTCTTCTCTATCTCCTCTCTCTCGACTGTCTCCTCTCTATGTCCTCTCTCTCCCCTGTCTTCACTGTCTCCCCTCTGTCTCCTCTCTATCTCCTATCGATCCTGTCTCACCTATCTATCTCCTCTGTCTTCTCTCTTTGTACTCTACTTCCTGTCTATGTCCTCTCTCTCCCCGGCCTCCTTTCTAGCTCCTCTCTCTCCTTTGCCTCCTCTCTATCTACGCTCTCTCTTCTGTCTCCTCGCTATGTCCTCTCTCTCCTCTGTCTGCTCTCAAACTCCTATCTAGCATATCTAACTCCTATCTCTCCTTTGTCTCCTCTTTATGTTCCATCTCTCCAATGCTTCCTCTATATCTCTCTCTCCTCTGTCTCCTCTCTATGTCCACTCCCTCCTCAGTCTTCCCTATATCTGCTCTCTCTCCTCGGTCTCCTCTCTAGCTCCTCTCTCTCCTCAGTCTCATCTCTATCTCGTATCTCTCCTCTGTATGCTCTCCATAATCTCTCTCTCTTCCGTCTCCTGTCTATCTCCTCGGTGTGTAGCACTAAACATTCAGTGGTACTAAAGACTTTTCACAGACAAAACCGCAAGCCCTCCTTGAGTTTGTGAGACTCTCGTAGAACTTCAGTATTTAGACAGCACAAGAAGACTCACTAAGGGAAACGATGTGTGACCGAAGAAGAGACACTGAGCGAGAGAGACAGAGTCTAAGGCACATCAGCTGGATACATCTCCTCTTTCTTTTTTGTCTCCACTCTATCTTCTCTCTGCCGTCTGTCTGCTCTCTATCTCCTCTGTCTCCTCTCTATGTCCTCTTTCTCCGCTCTATGTCCTGTCTCTCCTTTGTTTCCTCTCTATCTCGTCTTTCTCCGCTGTCTCCTCTGTATCTCCTCTGTCTCCTCTCTCTCTCCTCTATCTCGTTTCTATCTCCTCTCTGCTCATTCTCCTCTCTATGTCCTGTCTCTACTCTGTCTCCTGTCTATCTCCTCTCTCTCCTCTGTTTTCTCTCTACGTCCAATCTCTCGTCAGTCTCCTTTCTATGTTTTCACTCTCCTCTGTCTCCATTCTATATCCTCTCTCTCCTCAGTCTCGTCTATATCTGCTCTCTCTCCTCGGTCTCCCCACTAGCTCCACTCTCTCCTCTGTCTCCTATCTATCTTCTATCGCTCCTCTCTCTCCTCTCTATGTTCTCTCTCCCCACTGTCTCCTTTCTATGTCCTCTCTCTCCTCAGTCTCGTTTATATCTCCTCTCTCTCGTCTGTCTCCTCTCTATGTCGCCTCTCTCCCCTGTCTCCTCTGTCTTACCCCTGTCTCCACTCTATCTCCTATCGCTCCTATCTCTCCTATTTATCTCATCTGTCTTCTCTCTTTGTCCTCCCTTTAATTTCTATGTCCTCTCTCTCCCTGGCTTCCTCTCCTATCTCCTATCTGTCTTCCATCGCCCCTCTCTCCCCTCAATATGTCGTCTCTCTCCTCTCTATCTCTTATATCTCCTCTGTCTCCTCTCTATGTCCTATCTCCACTCTGTCTCCGCTCTAGCTCCTCTCTCTCCTCTGCCTCCTCTCTATCTGCTCTCTCTCCTCTGACTCCTATCGATCTTCTATCGCTCCTCTCTCTCTCTCTTTGTCCTCTCTCTCCTCGCTAACTCTAATCTCTCCTCTGTCTTTTCTCCGTGTCCTCTCTGTCCTCTGTCTCCTCTCTATCTCCGCTGTCTTCTCTCTATGTCCAGTCTCTCCTCTCTATGTGCTCTCTATCTCCTCTGTCTCCTTTCTATTTCTTCTCTTTCCTCTGTCTCCTCTCTATCTCCTCTCTCTCCTCTCTATGTCCTATCTCTCCTCTCTATCTCCTCTGTCTTCTCTCTATGTCCACTCTCTCCTTTCTATGTCCTCTCTCGCTCCTCTCTCTCCTCTGTCGCCTATCTATCTTCTATCGTTCCTCTCTTTCCTCTCTATGTCCTCTCTCTCCTCTCTATCTCCTATCTCTTCTCTGCCTCCTCTCTATGTCCTCTCTCTCCTCTGTCAGCTCTGTATGTCGACTCTCTCCTCTCTCTATCTGCTCTCTCGCCTGGGTCTCCTCTCTAGCTTCTCTCTCTCCTCTGTCTCCTATCTATCTACCATCGCTCCTCTCTCTCCTCCCTATGTCGTCTCTCTCTTCTCTTTTTCCTATCTCTCCTCTGTCTCCTCTCTATGTCCTATCTGCTCTCTCTCCTCTGTCTCCCCTCTATGTCCTCTCTCTCCTCTGTCTTCTCTCTATGTCCTCTCTCTCCCCTGTCTCCACTCTCTCCCCTCTGTCTCCTCTCTATCTCCTATCGCTCCTATCGCTCCTATCTCTCCTCTCCATCTCCTCTGTCTTCTCTCTATGTCCTCTCTCTCCTCTCTATATCCTCTCTCTCCTCGGTCTCCGCTCTAGCTCTTCTCTATCCTCTGTCTCCTATATATCTTCTATCGCTCCTCTCTCTCCTCTCTCTGTGCTCTTGCTCCTCTCTATGTCCTCTCTTTTCACTGGCTCCTCTCTATCTCCTATCGCTCTAATCTCTCTTCTCTCTTCTCTCTATGCCCCCTCTCTCCACAGTCTCATCTATAACTGCTCTCTCTCCTCGGCCGCCTCTCTAGCTCCTCTCTCTCCTCAGTCTCAGCTCTATCTCGTATCTCTCCTCTGTATCCTCTCCATCTCCTCTCTCTCTCTTCCGTCTCCTGTCTATCTCCTCGGTGTGTAGCACTACACATTCAGTGATACTTGTACTAAAGACTTTTCACAGCCAAAACCGCAAGACCTACTTGAGTTTGTGAGAATCTCGTACAAGGGCGGTATTTAGACAGCACAAGAAAACTCACTAAGGGGAACGATGTGTGACCGAAGAAGAGACACTGGGCGAGAGAGACAGATTCTGAGCCACATCAGCTGGATTCATCTCCTCTTTTTTCATTGCCTCCTCTCGAGCTGCACTCATTCGTCTATCTCCTCTCTATCTCCTCTGACTCCACTCTATGTCCCCTCTCTCCTCTCTGTGGCCTCTCTCTCCTCTGTTTCTTCTCTTTCTCGTCTGTCTGCTCTCTATCTCCTCTTTCTCCCTTCTATGTCCTCTCTCTCCGCTCTATCTCCTATCTCACAACTCTCTCCTCTCTATGGCCACTCTCTCCTCTGTTTCCTCTCTATCTCCTCTGTTTTCTCTCTATGTCCTCTCTCTCCTATCTATGTCCTCTCACACCTTTGACTCCTCTCTATCACCCATGGCTCCTCTCTCTGCTCTGTCTCCTGTCTATCTCCTCTTTATGTCCTCTCTCCTCTGTCTCCTCCCTATATCCTCTCTCTCCTCTGGCTCCCCTCTATCTCCGCTCCCTCCTCTCTCTCCTCATTCACCGCTCTCTCCTCTGTTACCTCTGTAATTCCTCCCACTCTTCTGTCTCCCTCTCTATGTGCTTTCTC